>BROF01002548.1:28583-42126 GCA_024346535.1 Eptatretus burgeri
ACGCGCACATATTGGCCTCCAGGCCTGTCTGCCCCCTTGTCTATGAGGGTGGCTTCTTTCCTTTGCTTTTGAGTAAATGTGTGTTGGTGCCGTCTGTAAAGTAGAACTGTATAAGTGTTGCCATGTGTGCGCGTAGTCGGTAGTAGATCTGCGTCGTTGTTGCTTTTGTTTGGGTTGATATATGTGCATTCTGACTGCATGACTGTATATGTGTGCTTTCCGTGTGTTATGTTAATAAAGTGCTTGCATGTTGAACTGTGCTCGTTTCGCTTAGTCTCCTTCCTTTTAATTGACCCTCCATCCTGCTTCACGTAAAGGGTTCGTAGTGGGCTTAATACGCCCAGTAATTAATCGGAACCGTCAAGGCCGACGATAACACTGCTCGGTTATCACTGTAGCACAGAACGGACCACTTAAGCGGTTCGTGTCCGGAGTCGGCCTGTGGCGTGGTACGATCGCCCGGTCGACCATCCGCGCAGGTACTTAGGTAGATCGAATTTGGCGAGCAACCCTATCCTGCGCGGGTGGGCAATTGGCACGATCGTGGTGGGGTTAAACACCCACCCGTGACTAGCTCCCGGCGTTGGTCCGAGAGGGTCACGACTGAATTGTCCGTCCGGTGGGTGACGTGCCGCGATTCGAGTCACGTGGCCGTCCACACGCCGGCGGGTGCGAATTCGCAACAATACATTATTATTATTCTTTTTCCGCCGGCATTTTGCACACTTTTCGCTTTAAAAATCATTATCTCTGGGACACTAAGTCCGATCGACACTAAATTTTCACCATAGTATGTACTGTATCTTTTTTGATAGCACAATCACGTTATAATTATGACGTCATTGGTCACGTGGTGCGGGCGTCATCTTGAAAAAAAAAAGATAAATTTTGGACATCTGTATCTCGGAAACCGTGCAATGGAAATCTTTTTCGTTTGATACATTTTACTAAGCTCCCTATGCGGAACACGTGTGATTTTTCGTGACGTCATAGGTGAAGCGATATACCGGTGAAAATTCGTCAAGTAGAACGCCGTATGGGAAAAATCTCAAAAATTTTGAGCGTCATCTACGCCTAAATTCATCGTCAAAAATGTTTTTCTTGACGTCATCGATGACGTAATTCGGCCGCCATCTTGTTTTTAGCGTTTTTTTTTCTAATCTTCTTCTCCAGAAGGGCTGGACAGATTGAGGCGAAACTTTACAGGAACATTCCGCAAGAGGTCCTCTTTGAAGTTTGTTAATTTCTTCTTGATTGGTCACATGGTTTGGTGGCCATCTTGAAAAAACCCCAAAAACCTTCAAACATCTTCTTCTCCAGAAGCGCTGGTCCAATGAAGGTGTGATTTCACAACTATATTCGGGACATATATGCGATATAAGTTTGTTAATTTCGAATTGATAGGTCACATGGTTTGGCCGCCATGTTGGATTTAAGAAAAATATTAAATAATGTTTTCTCTGGAATTCCTTAAGCCATCGAAGCAAAAATTTGCAACTGCCTTCTCACATCAAGTCTGCATACATGGCAAAAATATTTTACCTCAGAAGTCACATGGTTTGGCGGCCATCTTGGATAGAAAAATACACCTTATCCGATTTACACGAAACTTCACACACTTGTTAGGGTCGACGATGGAAAGCAGAATTTAAATTTATGATGTCATAGGTCACATGGTTCGGCAGCAATCTTGGATTGAAAATGAATAAATTTTAAAAATCTTCTCCAGAAGGGCAAGACAGATTAAGACGAAACTTCACACATATATTCCCCATGAGGTCCTTTCTTAAGTTTGTTAATTTCTTCTTGATCGGTCACATGGTTTGGCGGCCATCTTGAAAATACCCTAAAACATTCAAACATCTTCTCCAGAACGGCTGACCTGATCAAGGGGAAATTTCACACAGCTGTTGCACATGAGTAGGGAATACAAGTTTGTTAATTTCTCATTGATAGGTCACATCATTTGGCAGCCATGTTGGATTTAAGAAAAATATGAAATAATGTTTTCTCTGGAACTGCTTAACCTATCGAACCGAATATTTGTTTCTGTCATCCTCCATGATGTCTGCATACATGGTAAAAATGACGTCACAAGTCACATGGTTTGGCGGCCATCTTGAATTTACCCGAAAACCTTCAAACATCTTCTCCAGAACGGCTGATCCTAACAGCTAAGTTCCATGGGAATGTTAAGTTGTTAATTTGGTCAAAATCGTTATTTAATTAATTTGCTTTTAAATGATGCCGATTCGCCTCATTAAATATGCAAAATATGCAAATGAGAGTTGAAAAAAATTTAATGACAGATTCTGATAGGACATAAACAGGGGACTCCAAATATGTTTATAGCATGTCTGGACTTGACCCCAGTGAGGCCCCAGAGCCCCCCAAAGTTTAAAATCACCCATTTTTGAAATGTCGTTAAATGAAAACAATGCTTTTATGAAATTCAATGAAACTTATCCATTTAATAACTCTACGCCTGAAGTTTATACTTTGAAAATTTTGATGACGTAGGTCACGTGGTATGGCGGCCATATTGGATTTTCTCCAAAACCTAAAAACATCTTCTTCTCCAGAAGGGATAACCCAACAGCCTCAAGCTTTTGCACACATATCCGATATTCCATGGGAATGTTAAGTTGTTAATTTGGTCGAAATCGTTGCATAATTTATATGATTAAAATGATGACGGTTCGCCTCATTAAATATGCCAAATATGCAAATGAGAGTTGAAAAAAATTTAATGACAGATTCTGATAGGCCTTGAAGAGGGGATTCCAAATATGTTTACACTATGTCTGTATTTTACCCCAGTGAGGCCCCAGAGCCCCCCTAAAGTTGAAAATCACCCATTTTTGACATGTAAAATGAAAACCAAAGAAGATAGACAAAAAGTGACCACACATTCTGGAAGATATTTTAACGTTCTACAAGTTCGCCATTTACATTAGTATGCAAATGTGGAGTTATTGGACTTTTTTGGGGACTTGAAAATTTGTCCAGCCTCGATTTGTCCAATGTGAAGTTTCTTTCTTTATCATGTATTGCTATGGACTTTTCAATCCTTCATTGATATAACATGAGTGACCCGATTGCAGACTTGAACTAACTTTCTAACTCGGAAAACCCATATCATGTGACAGGGTGATAGTGTTGAAATTTGTTAAAATGGAGGCACGCCTTGAAGCCCGGGATTACTGGTTTACCAGTTTTAATTTTTATTATTTCTTATTTATCCTTTTTGCCGCCGGCAATTTGCGGGTTCTTTCGCTTTAAAAATCATTTTCTCAGGAACGGTAAGTCCGATCAACACGAAATTTTCACCATAGTATGTATCTTTTTTGATAGCAAACTAAAGTGGTAATTGTGACGTCATAGGTCACGTGGTACGGACGCCATCTTGAAAAAAGCGATAAACTTTGGACGTCTGTATCTCTGAAACTTTCTAGGGTAAAAATGTTTTCGTTTCATAAATTTGAATAAGCTCCTCAAGGGGAACAGGGGTGATTTTTCGTGAGGTCATCGGTCAAGAGGTGTGCCGGTCAAAATTCGTTAGGTACAACGCTGCATCGGAAAAATCTGAAATTTCTTGAGCCTCATCTGCACAACAATTGACCGTAGAAAAAAAAAATATATTATGACGTCATAGGTTACTTGGTTCGGCAGCCATCTTGTTTTGGGAATTAAAAAAAAAAATTTCTTCTCCAGAACGGCTAAACAGATTGAGGCGAAACTTTACACACACATTCCCCATGAGGTCCTTTATCAAGTTTGTTAATTTGTTATTGATCGGTCATACGATTTGGTGGCCATCTTGAATTTACCCAAAACCTTCAAACATCTTCTTCTCCAGAATGGCTCGTCAGATCAAGGGGAAACTTCACAAACGTATTGCACACGAGTAGGGAATATAAGTTTGTTAATTTCTAATTGATAGGTCACATGGTTTGACAGCCATGTTGGATTCATAAAAAAATATTAAATAATGTTTTCTCTGGAATCACATAACCAATCGAAGCGAAAATTTGCAACTATCATCTCCATGATGTCTGCATTCATAGTAAAAATTATGACGTCACAAGTCACAGGGTTTGGCGGCCATCTTGGAGGGAAAAACGCATCTTATCCGATTAACACGAAACTTCACACACGTATTCCACTACGGGATAAGAGGCAGGATGTAAAGTTATGATGTCATGTCATATGGTTCGTCAGCCATCTTGGATTGAAAATTAATAAATTTTAAAAATCTTCTTCTCCAGAACGGCAAAACAGATTGAGGCGAAACTTTACACACACATTCAACATGAGGTCCTTTATCAAGTTTGTTAATTTCTTATTGATCGGTCATACGGTTTGGCGGCCATGTTGAATTTACCCTAAATCCTTCAAACATCTTCTTCTCCAGAACGGCCGGTCAGATCAAGGGGAAACTTCACATACGTATTGCACACGAATAGGGAATATAAGTTTGTTCATTTCTAATTGATAGGTCACATGGTTTGGCAGCCATGTTGGATTCAAGAACAATATTAAATATCGTTTTCTCTGGAACCATTTATCCTATCGACGCGAAACTTTGCGACCATCATTTAAGTCTCACGTCGTATCAAAAGCGGGGGTCCGGGTACCCGGTCATCACTGCCAGCAGTTAAAAAGTGACAGTTCTCGTTATTTATTCTTTTTCCGCCGGCAATTTGCGGGTTCTTTCACTTTAAAAATCATTTTCTCAGGAACGGTAAGTCCGATCGACATGAAATTTTCACCATAGTATGTATCTTTTTTGATAGCAAACTTAATTGGTCATTGTGACGTCATAGGTCACGTGGTACGGGTGCCATCTTGAAAAAACCGAAAAACTTTTTGGACCTCTATCTCTGAAACGGTGCGATGAAAATTTTTCGCTTCATACATTTGAATAAGCTCAAGGGGAACAGGGGTGATTTTTTGTGAGGTCATCGGTCAAGAGGTGTGCCGGTCAAAATTCGTTAGTTACAACGCTGCATCGGAAAAATTTGAAATTTCTTGAGCCTCATCTGCACAACAATTCACCGTCGAAAAAATATATTATGACGTCATAGATCACTTGGTCTCGGCAGCCATCTTGTTTTGGGAATTTTTTTAAAAAAAATCTTCTCCAGAACGGCTAAACTTTACACACACATTCCTCATGAGGTCCTTTATCAAGTTTGTTAATTTCTTATTGATCGGTCATACGGTTTGGCGGCAATCTTGAATTTACCGTAAACCTTCAAACATCTTCTTCTCCAGAACGGCTTGTCAGATGAAGGGGAAACTTCACAAACATATTGCACGCGAGTAGGGAATATAAGTTTGTTAATTTCTAATTGATAGGTCACATGGTTTGGCAACCATGTTGGATTCAAGAAAAATATTAAATAATGTTTTCTCTGGAACGACATAACCTATGGAAGCGAAAATTTGCAACTATCATCCTCCCTGATGTCTGCATTCATAGTAAAAAATATGACATCACAAGTCACATGGTTTGGCGGCCATCTTGGATAGAAAAACGGACTTTATTCAATTTATACGAAACTTCACACACTTGTTAGGGTCCCCGACGGGAAGCTGAATTTAAATTTATGAAGTTATAGGTCACATGGTTCGGCAGCCATCTTGGATTGAAAATGAATAAATTTTTAAAATCTTCTTCTCCAAAATGGCAAAACAGATCGAGACGAAACTTTACACATATATTCCCCATGTGGTGCTTTCTCAAGTTTGTTAATTTCTTCTTGATCGGTCACATGGTTTGGCGGCCATCTTGAATTTACTCTAAAACCTTCAAACACCTTCTTCTCCAGAACGGCTGATCTGATCAAGGGGAAACTTCACCTACCTATTGCACATGACGAGTGAATACAAGTTTGTTAATTTCTAATTGATAGGTCACATCGTTTGGCAGCCATGTTGGATTTAAGAAAAATATTAAATAATGTTTTTTCTGGAACCGCTTAACCTATCGAAGCGAAAATTTGCAAATGCCATCTTCCATCAATTGTGCATACATGGTAAAAATTATTACGTCAAGTCACATGGTTTGGCGGCCATGTTGGATTTAAGAAAAATATTAAATAATGTTTTCTCTGGAACGGCTTAGCCTATCGAAGCAAAAATTTGCAACTCTCATCCCCCATGATGTCTGCATACATGCTAGAAATTAAGACGTCACAAGTCACATCGTTTGGCGGCCATCTTGGATAGAAAAACACACCTTTTCCGATTAACACGAAACTTCACAGACATGTTCCACGACAGTTGAAAGCAGAATATAATTTTTTTGTCATCTCATGTATCTCATGTTGTATCAAAGGCCGAGGTCTGGATAGTGCACACCAGTAGTGAATATAACTTTGTTAATTTCTAATTGATAGGTCACATGGTTTGGTGGCCATGTTGGAGTCAAGAATTATATTAAATAATGTTTTTTCTGGAACCACATAACCTATCGAAGCGAAACTTGGCCAATATAATCTACCCCCATGCCTGCATGCACGTTAAAAATTATGACGTCACATGTCACATGGTTTGGCGGCCGTCTTGGATAGAATAACGCACTTTGTCCGATGAAGACGAAACTTCACGAACGTGTTCCACTACACGATTGGAAGCAGAATTTACATTTATGATGTCATAGATCACGTGGTTTGTCTGCCATCTTGGATTGAAAACTATTAAATTTTTTAAATCTTCTTCTCCAGAACGTCCGGGGAGATTGAGGCAAAAATTCACACACACACTTTCCGCAAGACATCCTTTCACAAGTTTGTTAATTTCTAATTGATAGATCACATGGTTTGGCAGCCATGTTGGATTCAAGAATTATATTAAATAATGTTTTCTCTGGAACCACATAATCTATCAAAGCAAGACTTAGCTACTATAATCTAGCCCCATGCCTGCACATATGCTAATGAGGACAAATGTGTCTAAGAGCCGCGTCCTAAAGGTTTTGCCTTCACCAGAAGAAGAAGAACAAGAAGAAGAAGAAGAAGAACACCGAGCTCTCAATTTTAATTTAGAAGAAGAGTAAATACAGTCATGCGCCACTCAACGACAGGGTTACGTTCTGAGAAACGCATCGTTAAGCGACGTCGTCGTTGTGCGAACATCTTTTTTTTTCGTTTTCGAACATCGTACTTACACAAACTCGACACCTTGGCTATATGGTGTAGCCTATTGCTCCTCGGATACAAACCTGTACAGCATGTTACTGTACTGAATACTGTCGGCAATTGTAACACACATCCAAGAGAGACGGAAGACACGTTACATTTACCTTTTTGCTGTTCATGATGGCCATCGGTGTTGTTAGCAGCAGCTTACAATCTCCTCTCGCATCGATTATAGAAAGGTAAATAATTAGCATTTGGATTTTATAAATACATAATCATTGCATCAATGTTATAATTTACAAATGAAGAAACGAGCACCTGTCAATTGAGATATATATTTTCGGAACAGTGCGATTGTTTTTGACAACATAAAAAGCTTCACTAAAAATAAATTTGTGTTTTAATGTCGACTAAGAACAACGATTTATTTGCGGAATTCTTCAATTCAAAGGTAATTTACTTGCTCGAAGGTAAACGTGCAAACATTGGTTCAGTTTGAAAGCCAATTTCCTTGAATCCCGATTTAGCACGATCCTGCTTTTTTCGCGATGACATTTTACGGACCTCAACGATCGCATTATAACAGGGCCACACTGTCGTTTATTATCATTATGAGGTATTATGTACTGTATAGTGTACATAATTGTATGTGCTATTTTTATACGAGGCTCCATCACTCGGCAATAGGAATTTTTCAGTTACATTTTTTTTTTCATTTTTTTTTTTTCAGAGCTGGCAGATCTGTCGTATATGTGATCTGTCGTAGCCCGGAACGTCGTTAAGCGGCGCATGACTGTAATGAAGAAGAAGAAGAAGAGTAAAAAAATGAAGAGCAAATAATGAAGAAGAAGAGTAAATTATGAAGAAAGAGTAAAAAATAACGAAGAGTAAAAAATGAAGAAGAGTAAATAATGAAGTACAAGAGTAAAAAATGAAGAGCAAATAATGAAGAAGAAGAAGAAGGGCAAAAAATAATGAAGAGTAAAAAATGAAGAAGAGAAAAATGAAGAAGAGTAAATAATGAAGAACAAGAGTAAAAATGAAGAAGAAGAAGAAGAAGAAGAGTAAATAATGAAGAAGAAGAGTAAATAATGAAGTACAAGAGTAAATAATGAAGTACAAGAGTAAATAATGAAGTACAAGAGTAAAAAATGAAGAAGAAGAGTAAATAATGAAGAAGATTAAAAAATAAAGAGTAAAAAATGAAGAAGAGTAAAACAATGAAGAAGAAGAGTAAAAAATGAAGTGCGAAAATAAGACATGCTAAAAATTGTGCCGTCACAAGTCACATTGTGTGGCGGCCATCTTGGATAGAAAAACACACATTTTCCGATTAACACTAAACTTGACAGACGTGTTCCAATACACGGTTTGAAGCAGAATATAAATTTGTGATGTCATAGGTCACATGGTTCGTCAGCCATCTTGGATTGAAAATTAATAATTTTTTAAAATCTTCTTCTCCAGAAGAGCCAGACAGATAGAGGCAAAAATTCACGCACACTTTCCCCAAGACATCCTTTCACAAGTTTGTTAATTTCTAATCGATAGGTCACACGGTTTGGCGGCCACGTCGAATTTACCCTAAAACCTTCGAACATGTTCTTCTCCAGAACAGCCGGACAGATCGAGGCAAAAATTCACGCACACTTTCTCCAAACATCCTTTCACAAGTTTGTTAATTTCTAATCTATAGGTCAAACGGTTTGGCAGCCACGTCGGATTCAAGAACAACATTAAATATCGTTTTCTCTGGAACCGCTCATCTCATCGTCGCGAAACTTTGCGACCGTCGTTTAAGTCTCACATCGTATCAAAGGCGTCGTGTACGGGTACCCGGTCATCACTGCCAGCAGTTATAAAGTGGCAGTTCTAGTTATTATTATTTTTGCTCTGCAGCAAGCCATGAAACAATGCAAGTGTGCGTGTGCACTCCCCCCAAAAAAAACCCCTCAGCTTTCTTTGTAGTGCTTAAAAGACAAACTACCAATTGAAGTAACTGATCACCAGCATCAGTGCTGCAATGGTTTGTCACAAACCAATTTGCCTAATCATCACCACATCTTCATGAATGAATAATCCCACAAAGAAGAAAGTCCAACTCGTGGCCAAGCATGCGATACCCACTGAACATCAAACGTGAGTTGTCGTTGAAGGCGTTGGCGAGTCTCCTCGAGGCGTTCAATTGGCCGCTCCTCAGGGAACTCGTAAGGTGCACTCCGCAGTTCTTCTTCCACCATGGAGCGTGAGAAGAGTTCCTAATTCATGATGAAGTCGCAGTTTGTTATAGCAGGTCATAACATTTGTGGGGTTTTTTTATTTTCCAAAATAATTGTTGCATGCATGTCATTTCACATTGGAAGGATGGAAGGGATACAGGGGAGGAGAGGTAATTCACTCCACATTCTTGAAAGAGTCAAAGCACAACAAACGTGTTCGGCCAATGTAGAGTGTGAGGCTGTCGGCTCTTGACAAAAACTTTTGGGAGTATATTGCAGTTCGAGGAAATCAAAGAGTTTGAATAAGCTCGGTTTGTCAGAGGTCCATCCTCCAACCATACTACCTACCTCAACAATTTTGCTGATCTTCTCATCAAGGGGAGATGTTGCACCACAGAGGTTTGCAAAATACGGTGGCTGTGAGGTTGCAGACAGTGTACTACAATCAGCCTGAAGCCCATCCCTGCCACGCTCATCTGCAGATGCAGCAGATATAGCTTACGAGCAGCATAAAATAACGTGTGCATAACGTGCCTACAACTTATGGCCAGCGCAGCGGAACGTGTGAGTCATACGCTGGCATACGTCGTAAAATTTCAAGCATGCTAAAATGTAAGGACAACCGCAAAGTACAACGATGAAAGCCAGTGTACTACGACGTATGGCAGTGTTTTTCAGCGTGCTCTTAACGTATACAAAACTTACCCATAACGTATTCGACGTGTGCCAGCGTTTTAGACAAATTTTTCATCAGTCGGCATACGCTGGCTGGATCGTCAAGGTGTGACAGCGCCTTAACTTCTATCAGCTGGAACCCCTAACTTCCATTTGAGGGAGACTCACTCACCACAACAATTGCAACTGGAAAAGCACTCAGTAGAGCACAGACCTCTGCCAGCCTGAACAGTTCATGTTTTGTATCCCACCGATAGGCCAGATCTGCATCCGAACCTGAACCAAAATCTAAATCGGCTTGTTCTTATTATCTCCCCAACTCGTCCACAAAGCTTTGTCATAATCCATCCACAACTTTTTGAAACATCATGCTATATATCGTTTTTTGTCCTCCATCTCAATGGTGAAGAATCAAATAAAAATTCTCAGATCCAAAACTTCACCAAAATCAAATCAATTAGTCCTAATCACACACCCAACCCAACCTGACCACCAAGTTTCGTCCGAATCCAAAAATTACTTTTTTAAATATACTGTTCACAGACAAACAAACAGGGGTGAAAATAAAACCTCGGTCCATCTTTTGTGGCAGAGATAATTATCTGGAGGACAAAAAACAAAACAAAAAACAAGACGACCTGTGGTCACAAAGTGCAAATTAAAGAGCATATTCGGTTAGCCTTTGTGAGAACCTTCAAGGTGCCTAATCTCAACTGAGGTTGCCCAAAATAAAATTTGGTAAAGAATTTGAGGAAGGTATTCTTTGCAAATGGATACTGAATTGTACATGTGGCACCAACAGGTGGGTATATGGTGTGAACTAGTTTACAGGCTCCTCCACTACAGACCTATCAGCTAACTTCCCATCATCAGCATGGTCATGGAATCCATCATCACAGTTTATATCATTTCTGCCATTTACAGACTCCTCTCCAGCCTTGCCCATCTCTCCCCCCCCCACCACCCACCCCTCCACAGCTTCTCTGTCTGTGCTATGTCCCTCCAATATTTCCACTGGCCATTCAAGGTCTGCCAGTAACCCCCTTCTGTCAAAACTACCAAAATCTAGAATCACTGCTCACCTTAATCTTTCATTCCTCTTTTTTTCCCCACCTTTGTAAGAAACTCCCATACTCTTCAATCCACCTCTTCTCTCCAGGTCTTCAAAACATTTGTTCACCACCATCTCATATCTTCCCCCATTCAAAACCATGATTTTTCTACCCCCGTTAATCCACCCCCAAACCCACCTCCTTCAAATTTCCTGTAGTACCACCTTGTTTATCCTATGTACCCCACCCCATCCCTCCCCCTTACACAGATCTCCGAATGTCCATGTTCCCTACTGATTTGTGCTTCCCTCTCCTACCCCGAGTCACCTCCTCCCTTTGAGATGTGTGTGTGTGTTTTTTGTTAAACATCCGTAAATGAAAATATAAATAAATGAAAATAAATAAATGAAAAACATGCAGGTGAGCGACCTGAGAATTAGTATAGGCTCTGGGGGATGTTTGTGTACACGACTCTTTTAGAGCGTCACCCTATTTTTTTTGTTCTACATGCCAAGACCTTCAAAAAAAGTTTGGGTAACACCTCCAGATCAAGTACATTTTCTCTGTAGGGTCCATCTTGGATTCGCAGTTGGCTACCAGCAAACTATAATTGAACCAAAATGCCCATATTGGGTTTAGATGGAATAAATCATTAGTAGACATCCATAAATTATTAATTTTGATTTACTTCAATTACTTATGCATTGCTCAACACATTTTAGCATGATTTATTCTCTTAAAACTTGGTTCACAGTAGAAAATGACGATATTTTACGTAATTTTAGTCAAAAATAGTCAAACAAGCTGTTAGTCCTTAGATCGTGACTCATACTTATACACGTACTTAGTCATGCACTCATTGTGATAATACAGATCTGCTCCAAACACAGAATATGGATCTTGAAGATCACAAGTTCAATCGAAGACGGAATCTTGGAAGAAGTTAGTTGCAGCAAGAAAAGACATAGCACGGTTGGATTCACTTATACGATATTTTGTGTACAGTTGTTTGTAGGATTTGTTATCACAGATAATGCAGTTCACAACTCGCAATCCTGTTGCTGTAGTATGTGCATTAGGTCGGTGGCAAACTGCTTGGGAGCGAGAGCTTCTACCTTCAGTTTTGTTCTGCTGAGAAAAAGATGTCTTGGCCTTGAACTAGATTCTTCTTAGTTATTCTGTCAAGAACTGTCTTCATAGTGTACTTCTTGTAAAATTAATTAGTCACATGATAACAAAACCCATCTCCTTCAACAAGCTTCAGTCTTTTGGAAACATGGTCATTGTGAATGCCGCTGGCTTCCCGTATCCTTTTACAGCCATTGCTTGTGCTTGCTGTCTTATCATCTCCTACTTTTTGGCAGATAATACATTTTGTTGCATCATAACAGAGGTCTTGAGATGATGTTACAAGAGTTACAGACTCCATCATTGGCACTTTATCCAACTCTTCACAACCCTGAAAAAAAAGGAGATTAGTACTACATGTTGTACATACGAGGGGAATTGGAGGCACAACCACACACTTAAAGTAAATTGGACAACTACCTATTTGGAATCAATGCTAGTTTTAATTTTGGCAATTGTATATGACCCCCATCTCCTCAGGGACTTCTTCTTCTTCTTTCGGCTCACTCCCGTGAGAGGTCGCCACAGCGGATCAACAGTCTCCATTTCGCTCTATCCTCCATTGACACTCCAACCACCCGCATGTCTGCCCTCACCGTATCCATGAACCTCTTCTTTGGCCTTCCTCTTCTCCTCCTGCCTGGCGGCTCCATCTTCAACATCCTTCTCCCGATATACTCCGCTTCCCTCCTGTGCACATGTCCAAACCATCTCAATCTCGCCTCTCTCACTTTGTCTCCAAACCGTCCTACCTGCGCTGTCCCACTAATATACTCATTCCTTATCCTGTCCATCCTAGTCACTCTCAACGAGAATCGCAGCATCTTTAACTCTGCCACCTCCAGCTCCGCTTCCTGTCTTTTTGTTAGTGCCACCGCCTCCAAACCATACAACATAGTTGGTCTCACTACCATCTTGTATACTTTCCCCTTCACTCTTGCAGCTACCCTTCTGTCACAAATCACTCCTGCAACTCTTCTCCACCCACTCCATCCTGCCTGCACTTTCTTTTTCACTTCTCTCCCACACTCTCCGTTACTTTGGACAGTTGATCCCAAGTATTTAAACCCATCCACCTTCCCCACCTCAAGTCCTTGCAACCGCACCATACCACCACCCGCCCTCTCATTAACGCACATGTACTCCGTCTTACTCCGACTGACTATCATTCCCCTTCTCTCCAGTGCGTACCTCCAACTCTCGAGGCTCGCCTCAGCCTGCTCCCTACTCTCCCTACAGATCATGATGTCATCCGCGAACATCATAGTCCATGGGGACTCCAGTCTGATCTCGTCCGTCAACCTGTCCATCACCATTGCAAACA
>BROF01002548.1:72938-85147 GCA_024346535.1 Eptatretus burgeri
TGAGGGGGGTAGGCGGGCCTGGGGCCGAGACCGCGTCGGGCCTACCCGTCTGATGATGAGCCGCAAGATGGCGGTGGCACCCCGACTCCGCGGGCCTCGCGGACAGTGTCTGGTAGGGGGTGGGAACGACGAATCGAGGAACGAACCAGCGCAACAAGAGAGCACGCTCCGAGACAAACAGCCTCGACCAGACGCTTTCTTTTTATGACTCCTCTTCCTCTTCTTTTCCCAAACAGAACCTTTTTAGACTCGAGTCCTCGTCACTTCCGATCGAGCCCTTTTATTGGCCCTCTGCCGTCGCCTTCCGCCAATCGTGATCACGGGGCGGAGCCATCCGCAGCACTGTCCTGTTACGTCATGGCAAGCCTACAGGGAATACTAAAAGGCTTTACGTAGACACACTTACCCTAACCCGTCTCCCTATCTAATTATTTAACAATTATCATTTCTCCCTTAAAGAAATGGACATTTACTAGACAACTTATCACCACTGAATTGCTACTTATTACATCGAGATCCTGGTACAACTCGAACAGCATGGCATACCTAATTAAACATCCTAATTACCCTTTGAATGNATATATATATATATATATATATATATATATATATATATATATATTGTTACGGGAATCCGTCGCGTTCGGTGTGCGGACGACCGTTCGAGCCAAATCGCGGTCGCACGCCCACCGAAGGCCGCAATCCAGTCGTGACTTTCCGGATCAACCCCGAAATCCAGTCACGGATGCCTTAACGCATCATAAACTAGCCAATTATTCTGTCCACGCGCTACAGAGTCGATCGCCGAATTATGGATGTACCTAATTATTCGCGCGGACAGAAATACCAGGAGTTTATACCTCGACGGGACTTGTACGTAAACGAGCCGCTTAAGCGTGCTCATTTCGTGTGAGAAGCCGAGCGGTTATAAATCGCCAAATCCCGTCGGACCAAATTATCACTTTTATCGGCCTTAATAGCCAGTTAATTCCCGATACGTGCCATGGCAGTCAATACAGGAAAGGGACGCAACGAGCAGGTTCACATTCAACAATGGGGGCATTTATTTGCAGTTGGCATGCAGTCAATAAATGAGGGGATGGGGACAACATACGAGCAAAAGCCAACAGCAGAGTTCTATTCGGAATGTACAAGCACAAACTCACTCACAATTCTACTTAGAGACAAGGCGCTACAGACTTTCATACAAAAACCCAAGAAAGAAAAGACACGGGCTCGTAAGCCTTTAATATTCCTCAGAGCCGGAATGACCGAAAGGCTCCGAGAGGCCGGGCAGGTTACCTCGCCACCATGGTGGCGACTCGATGGTCTTCGGATCGTCGACTCCTGGTGTCTCCGTTCGGTCCGGTGCATCGCGAACGCGCCAGTCGCTTGGGCGGCTTGACGAGCAGCTTGTACGGCTGCTTGGTCGGCCTTCGTGTCCCGGCTTCATCGCAGCCCCTTTTTGGCGAGCCTGTCCGGCGATGCTTTGGAGGAGCGAACAGGTCCCTTGCTCTTTCAGAGTTGATGCTCCTCTAGACCACATTCACTCCTCGGCGTCGCCCGACCGTATCAGGGCTGTCTGCCCAGACCCCCACGCTCCGATGCTGCCGCTAGCTCCGACGACTCCAAGCTCCAGCGGTGAACGACCTGTGTACAATGACGAACAACCACCTCCGCTCGCCAGCTTCACCACCAACTACTGTGTCGGCGTCCCAACGCGGCTTTTTATAGCCCCGAGTGGAGAAGCAGCTGTAGGCTTTGCCACCCGAAATTGGCACCTTCCCCCTTTCACCTTTGAACCTTCACCCCAGGCTGGTTCCGCCCCTTTCAGCTCTGATTGGCTGGCTTTTTCCAAGGCAGAGCCCGTTTTGATCCGTTTATGCAAATCAGCCGCGACAACGGTTGACTGCACACGGAAGCTGGAATGCGGTTCCTCCTGTCGTGCCGCGAGTTCGTATTGACGGCACTTTGCCACTGAGAAGGATGTTATGGTGTTTGTCGAGGAGTCGATGTGTTGTGGAGATGACATGGTTGTTGAGTTGTTGTTGGAGATGTTGTTTGTTTAAAATAAAAGATAGAAAAAGAATCACAGGCTAACTCAAAGATTCACAGCCCGGCATACAAATAATTCCCTTTACACATCGGTGGGGGATTCCTATCCTGAAACACATATTGAAATAACTGATCTCTGGGGAACCTGAATGGTGTTCTATGAATTTCCACCACCGTAACAATATATATATCTATATATATATATCTATATATATATATCTATATATATATCTATATATATATATATATATATATATATATATATATCTATATATATATATATATATATATATATATATATATATATATATATATATATATATATATATATATATATATATATATATATATATATATATATATATATATATATATATATATATACACATATATACTCGCATTTGTGTCGGCACACAAAGTTGGCCGGCCTCAGTCTGGTTTCGTGAGGTTGTGGGGGGAGTGCGCCGGACAGTCTGAAAATGGTCTCGGACCTACCCTACGGTCTCCCCCCAACCTATCGCCTATGCCTGTCTTTGTCCATACCCACCCCCATTCTCCATTAACAAAAATAAAAAACAACGAAATTTAGACTTTTTATTTATTTATTATTATTTTTTTATAAATACGTGTGTCCCGAGCCCCTTTATCGTCTGTTCGGCTAACCTGTCCTGGCCATCTATCTCCAATCCCTAAGATCCTTTTTGAGGGGATTGAGGAAGAGACCAGTGAATCTGTCTCGAGGCCCAATGCAGCCTCAGAACAACTCCCTCAGATTTCAGCAATTTCCCAAGGTGAGTCCAGCGGCCCACGAACAGCGAAGGGATGAATGGTGGGAAGGGGTACATGTTTCCTATCTATCCTGGCATTTATTAACATTCATCTATCCCCAGGGCTTTTCAACACGCCTGTCTCTTTAAACTATCGGTTCCAGCAACCATGATTCCCGTCGCCCGTGTTGGTGTTCGTTATTAATTTGGGCCCGGCCCAGAAATTTTCTCTCGTGCTCTTGCACAATTTTGTGGCTGGGCAGCGTGGCTCCATTGGCAGGGATACCCATCTGCCGAACTCGAACTACGGCACCCCTGGGTCGCTGAGGCTATCTCTGAGCCTACCTACTCCGTATGAACGTAGGGAATGCCCCTGGCAGTGTCCCCTTCGATGCCCACGTAGCACCTTGGTGCTCCGGGTCCCGTTTCCGTGGGCTGCCCGTGCCGACACTAACTTGGTCCCTTGGACCTATGGCCTACTCTGGCTGACTAGTTCGGTGCCCAGGGGGGCCTCCACTCAGTGCGTACATTTCCACAGCCACGCTCCCAGCCAGTCAATGGACTCCTGCACCCTTCAAAAAGGTTTCGTGCCTTCGTGCTACACCAACAACAAAACGACATCCATTTTGGTTATTTTAACTAACCCACTAACTAAAATTACACTAACCCCGGGTTCCCTTGGGTGGGATTCCCTCCTTCCCCCAATCCTTCATTCGCACCATGCATTCCACATTCACCACTCACACTCGGGCCCGCTGACCCACATTCACTCATCATGTTTCTTTCTTCTCTTTTTTTTACAACACACTCTAACAACTACGTCCCCCTAACTAATTCGTGCTCCCCATCATGCCTTATTCTAATGCACGTTCCATTTAATTCTGTTACTAAGCTCCGTCCCACTCCATGTTCCATGTTGTCTGTCCAAGTCTCCAATCCATTCTAAGTTCTATCCTAAATTCCCTCGAACTGATCCCACCAGGCCCCATGGAGGACTGCTCATACCCCATCAGGCCGGTCTATCTAACGCTAAACCCATCCACTAACTAGTGCTCATTTGCCCAAGACGAGGATGTTCGCTACATCCTGGCCGGGGATCGGGTGCTCATGCAAAGGCTCGGTAGGCCTTGCATCGCCAGGGCGGCGGTTTACAGTTCGCTCGTCCCTTCCATTCGGGCGATAATTGGAAGCATAACGTCGCCCCGTCGATCGCATCAAGCGCTCGTTTTCGAGCCATCCACCATGTGAGCCGTGTGGTGCGTTTCTCACCTTGTCTTCGTGCTGCGCGTTTCCCGGTGACGTCACTCGCACACGAACCGCTCTGCGAAGCTTGCCACGCAGACGGAACCGGCTGTGTCGTCCCGGGGACCCGCTCCACGCGTCCCGCGAATGTCTCTGGCGCCGCGCAGCACGTGGAGCCTCGCACCGTCGCACACGTGCTCACATGGGGCCACGTGCTTTCCAAATTCACACAATCGCCGCCATTTTCGCCATCCACGTGGTGGTTTCGGACCAATCACGGGACGTTTCAACGCCGGCTCCCGACCACGGAGTCATGCACGCCTGGGCCGTTCGCAAAACGCAGAACGGATCTCGAACGCAGCGTCCCGCGGAGCCGGACCATAAGTTCCGTGCGGGCCATGAGGCTCGCCGTTCCCGTCCTTTACACGACCCACGTCTCCCGTGTGGGTGAGTCTGTGTTCCATCTTCACACATGCCATGTCATTGGCATTCTGCACACATTTTGACACACACTCTGGGACATTCACATCGGGGGCGCGTGGTCAGCCCAAAAGATCCCGGGGTTTCTATCCCCCCCCCCCCCAAAGCTCGGCATGTGCTCATTCGCACGATGCACCCGCTCGACCTCGTACGGCCTTACCGGACTCACCTGGTCACGGTCTGCCTCGAGGGAACACACCGCCTCCCCTCGTTCCTGTGGGAGGTCAATCCGACCCTCGCATTGGGTCTCGACACATTCCCCATGCTCAACCTCAATGTCCCCTACCAGCTCTACTTGTGTGTGCTCCTCTTTAATTTCGTTCAATTCGTCCCCCTCTATTTTTGATTTCTGTGTCTCCGTCACCTCTTTTAATTCCTGCGTCTCCCTCATTATCTCCATCATCCCCTGTTCGAGTTTACGTGTTTCTCCTTTAATTATTGCGGCGTCGCTCGTCGCTTCGACCTGGCCCGTCTCCAGTGCGGTCCGAACACCTTTTACACTCTGGACCACGAAAAATTGTGGACCACGTTTTTCATGTCACTCCTCAGTTTTTGCATATTTTCATTCTTTTCTTGCGCATTCGCGTCCATTCAGCGTCCCATGCGTTCTTCCATTTTTTGCACATTCACATCCATTCTTTGCATTATAATCTCAAGTCAAATGACCCCGGTGAAGCCTCATGCATCGCCGCTGCTGCCCCCAATGTTAGCTCTGGGTTTGATTGCAGGGGAGGGTCTTCCTGCAAGGTGTCATCCTGAGCCATGGGTTCTTCCAACGTTAATTGCGAACCCACCTGTACCAGTCCGTCTTGGACTGCCATAGTCAGTGCTGAGAATTACTAAAATTTGGATGCTCTTAATTTCGAAGGGGGGGGGGGGGGGTGCCAAGCACACTCCTGGTCCGAATCCCGTAATTTTCTCTATGGAGGCGGAGTGGTTCGAATCCCGCTCCAGACACCAAACTGTTGTGGGCCGGGGGTCAGTGGTGAGAACGACCAATAGGTGGGGGAGGTTTGCGCTGTCTCCCACCAAGCTCCCCGGAATTGTAGGCCGTCGCTCGGATAACTCCGCGAGCCGGCGGGTCGTTTAACCAACCGTGGTCGCCAACATTTCAACCGCGTAGCGTCGGGTCTATTTGTCTATAACCAATTTACCTAATTAACTACGCAATTTCGACTACCGGGGAAACCACGCCTTCGGCACGTCTTGCTCGAACCGGGTCACTCTACCGACTGCGGTAGATTTCCAACTACCGATTACCATCTCCGGTTCGGGTGCAGCCGAGCGGAAACTGCCAAAGCCGTGCCGGCTGGAATGAATGGATTATCGGGTATAAAAACCCGGCTAAACTCAGATCCGAATCATGCTGCACCAATGCAAGAAGGGACGGAAACGAACTGGGGGCATTTCTAACAAGTTTTATTTACAGTAAATGAAGACACAAAGCAAGACTTAACGCGAATATGCAATAAAGAAGTATTTACAATGATCCAAAAACACTTATTCAGTTCTACTTAAAGACGGGCCCACACGCAGACACACACAAAATGAAAAGAAACCCAGAGTCTTTATTGGACCCTCGCAGCCGTGGAGAGAGACAAGCTGGGGGCCAGAATTCGGTGGTGTATCTGACCGTCGGAGGAAGTGCGTGTTCCGCGATGCGGCACCTGACAATGGTCGCTGGTTTGGTCCCCAGTCGCACATATGGGACTCGAGGTTTGTGGTGGAGCTCAGGTGGTGAATGGCCGGGGTCCACGGAGGGGGGTCAGGGTTGCTCTTCCCTTCCTCGTAGATGGCCAGCAGAGACGTGGTCGCCGCCTTGACGCCCACCAAAAACTCTTCAAAAGAACTTTTAAAAGACGCTCCAAGACCCCAAAAACACTCTCCAAGACCTCAAAAAGACCACCTGCCTCTGAGAGTGTGTTCGGGAATTTATGGACCTCCCTCAGCGGGGAGGGGCCTTGGTGAACACACCTTGCTGTCCGCCTCTGATTGGACAGGTCCTACGGCCCACCTTTCTGGGGCAGGGCATTGGCCCCTGCCAGGAAACCCCGGCCACTCCTCCACACGGGCCCACATTCGAGGAGTAACAGTATCAACGCTGCAACGGCCCCTGCCGGGAAACCCCAGCCAGTCTTCCACGCGTGTTCATACTTGACGAGTAACAGTATCAATGTTTCACAGGCCGTCGTGAAATAATTACAAGGTTTGTGGAAGGAACGTTGGTGGAAGCGGTAAGGAACGGCTGCAAGACCCTGCCTTGGCTTGTAGACAGCGGGTGGGTCGTGGATCGTGATGGGGAATGGAATGGTTGTTCGTTGGAGGGTTCGTTGCAGGTAAAGATTTAATAACCGAACTAAAAAGAAATCGCAACGCACGCCTTTGATTCTCCCACCAGACAAAAGGAAAGGGATCAGACTACACACATACTTAACGACATAACTGACTTTTGGGACATCTGTATGTTGAATGCAAATGGTTTCCAGATCCGTAACAATATATACATATATATATATATATATATATATATATATATATATATATATATATATATATATATATATATATATATATATATATATATATACATACATACATATATGTCACGATATATTTTTTTGTCCGTTCACTTGCAGTCTACTTCCTTCCTGATTCAATTTCTCTTGGTTTTCGTGTTCGACAACATACTTTCTGCCAAAGCTTTTTTCCCTATCCCTCTCCTGAGGGCTAACTTTCAACCTCTTTTTCAACAGCTTTTGCACTCATCCCATCTCGTATCATAAATAGAAGGCTTTGAAGCTCCCTGAACTGATAAACATCCTCGAGGGATATAATTCTGTTTACAGTGTGGCTCTGTTTGACGTTGAGCAGAAGAGCACATGGGATTCGGCCTCAATGCCAAATTGAACAAGAGGGCCACGTCTAAAATGTGTTGTGTTCACTCACCAGTCTTGCGATATTTTCATACAAAGCAAGTTTTTGCTTGCAATGTTTTAGTATCTCAATCCATGCACCGCGTGTGCAAAACACACATCTTCAAAATTACTGCCTCATCTGCTGAACAATACTGCCATTATTACTAAGTTCAGAACATCTCAACAGCTGATATTGTTTATATGCCCAGCAAACATGACACACACACACACACACACACACACACACCCTGCAAATTTTCCATCTCTTAGACTAAACCGCCTTGTCACTTGGGTCATACTTTATGTATGCCGAAAGCGACGTGAGTATATCTAACACTCGTTTCTGCCATTTGTAAAAGAGCTCGGGTTAATAGCAGTCTACGGAGCATTTTTCATCCTCATTTATAACGAACCAGCCCTTCAGGAGTGCTTCTCGGCAAACGCTGCAGCCATAATCTGTGGGTACTGTGCAGATCTGTGGCTTTCGGTGCAGCTGGTGCAGCATGATGGCGTTTGCATGAGAAACACCTTGGCTTGCCTTTCGAGTTTATAGTTCTCCACAAAGCTTCATCTGCTGAGACAGATTGGCATTCATTCTGGTACCCGATGATAAACATGCTACAACATGCTCTGTCTTATTCCAGGTGAGGTGCTGGTAAATTCTCCAGGTAACAACAGAATGCTGCTCAGGAAGCATTTGTTGGTAACGTTGGAGGAAATTATCTTCCTATTTAGTTCCCTTCTGATTTTACCAGAGGGGACTATAGCTTTGCTCTGCATCTGTCCTTCCGTCTGTCCGTCCCACCTGTGGTTTTTCAGACTTTTTTTCCCCAT
Organism: Eptatretus burgeri; assembly: GCA_024346535.1. NCBI lineage: Eukaryota > Metazoa > Chordata > Myxini > Myxiniformes > Myxinidae > Eptatretus > Eptatretus burgeri. The sequence continues at coordinate 81,232 of BROF01002548.1, forward strand.
ACCCTTTAACATATCCAACTGAAACTTGGTACATGGCTATATTATGATAAGGTACAGAACAAGTTCGAGTTTCAGGACGTTTTGTCAATTTTTCCACAGGGTTATGCCCTTTTTAAACTTAGAAAACATCACATCGGTTGGGGACATATATTGCAAAGCAATTCTCGCTCTTGTTAACATGTATTTCTCAATGATCTTGGTAAATCTCGGCAACGAGAAACCAACAACACTTCTGACATCCACAATGAACAGCAATAAATTGTTTACTTCAAGCTCTCAAAAACAGTGCAGAGTTTATGTGATGCCCTTTTGATGATGCTTTCTCTGCCAGGCACAGAAGATGCACATCATCGTGATGGAAGGCCACTTGCTGTCCAAGCTGCTATTCGCCAATGCAAGCTGGTCGTGCCTCGGTCTTTGTAATCCACCAACAGAGTTTGACCACAAAACTTTACGATGTACTCGTACTGATAAAATATTTCACCTAAGCAATCGATCCGTGTCACTCCGAGTGATGATGCAATTATCAATGATTTGACATGCAATTAATTGCATCATTATTATATTTATTCGTTGTTACTCTGATAAAGCAATGAAATGGTACATCATATTGAGTGTCAAGGGTCAAATAGGAGGCAACTAATTTTTGCCTCCACATTCCAGGCATGCCATGCTGTTGGTAATTTCATTGTGTCACGTCCTTTGGATCCAGAATGATCAGATAGCTCAGAAATAGCATATCCACCGTCAAACTGTCTCGTCTGGGTTTGATTTGTGTATCATGGTGTTTTGCAAGCAGAGCATTGTATCATAGATTCTGTCCTCCTTTGCAGAGTGGCAAGTAAGGCAGTTGTTTCATTTGCTGCTATTCACTTGAGGACAATAAAATTTCCCAATCTTCAAAATGTCAGCCATTTTGCGCGACCTTGGCCAAATGAATGTTGTCGACTTTTGCTTGGAACGTAATAGCGTACCACTAAGCGTTTATCTCTTATCAAGGAAACAAATTTGGAAAATGCCCCTGTGTAGGTGAAAAACATTAAAACTAACATTTTTATACACTTATAGTCTGACAGTATGGTGCAGAGGTCATGTGCTCATGGATTTGATTCTCGACCAAACGATAAACTGTCACACTGGTACATTGCAGGAAGGGTGATGTATCAAATAGTGCGCAGTCTGTTGGATTGTATGTTAAGCTGAGGACTCCTCTGGTAGCATTCATTACTAGTAGATGATAAAAATCCGACCGTGTCTTTTGACAAAGGTCAAATTCAAATCACTTTCTGGTGATGCCAGCAGCAGCCAGGTGTCTCCACATCAATGCATATGCATGGATATGATGTTTAAAAAAATTGTTTTTTTTTGTAGAATGCATAACAAACACAATTTTATGACTTAGTAATCGAAAGCTAAGATTTTTTTTATGCCTCTGCTGACGAAGTCGCCGGAGGCATTATGTTTTTGGGTTGTCTGTTCTTCCGTCTGCTCGTCTGTCCATCCATGCGTACGAATGTACGTCCATTCATGCGAATTTTCTCTGTTTTCTATGTAACCACTTATCTGATTGTCACAAAATTTTCACCAGAGGTGCGACTACTCATGAAGAATGTTATAATGATAATTATGATGTCATAGGTCATGTGGTATGGCAGCCACGTTGGAAAAAAGGAAAAATGGTGGACCGTGTATCTCTGAAACTGCTTCATGGAAAAAATTGAAACTTGGCACATGTAAAGTCCACCCCATGGGAAATAAGTGATTGTTTGATGATGTCACAGGAGGCTTCACGATGACGTCACAATTGCATATGTCGAACGTTTTATCTGATCATTATGAAAATTTTTGAGGGTCATCTGGAGCTAAATTAGATTGGGGGGGGGAATTGATGACATCATCGGTTACATGGTTTGGCAGCCATATTTTTTTTAACATAAAAATCTTCAAAAATCTTCTCTGAAATGGCTGAACAGATCGAGGCAAAACTTTGCAGGTATGATCACCTACCCATGAGGAACAAAATGTTCTCCACCTATTACATCATAGGTCACATGGTTTGGCAGCTCTGATTCTTTGAAGACTAAACCTTTAAAAATCATCTCTTTCCAGAACGGCTTGACAGATCGAGGGGAAATTTCACACACATATGTCCCCCAAGTGTTGGGGACATCAGGGTGTCCACGAATAAATAATAGGTCACATGGTCTGGCAGCCGTATTGGATTCGATGGATATCATAAAAAAAAACATTTCTCTTGAACTGCTTCATCAATCGATGTGAAACTTCAGACTTATGATCTCACCATCAAGGGGAATATGTTATAAATTTCAACCTGATCGGGCACATGGTCTGGCAGCTAGAATTATTTAATATTTTGAATCTGGGTTCAGGGATTTAAATATAACTTTACAATTTTATGGTACAATTATGTATAATGATGTAATAATGTGGGTGGAGGCATATCTGGCGATGTCACCACATCAACGAGTGCCCTTCTAGTTTTTCATGATTCTCAAGGATAGCCCAATGATGAGTTTTCTAACCTGTAAGAATTTTTTGTTCAAAATGTCCCTCACAGTTACTCTGAACCTTGCATTCAACCAGAATCTATTTTTACAAGTCTTTTTGACACTAAAACAAATAATCCAGTTATACAAATGGTGAAAAGACTGAGAAAAACAAATCAAAGTGCAAGAAATATTTTCAAAAAGCCTTTTAGCTCCTTGAAAAGACACACACACACACATAACACATATGATGAAGAGGAGGAGTGCATCACCCCTGAACCAGTTACATTGCATCTCACATGTAATCACAATGTCTGCTTGTACGCAATCATTATACTGAAAACCTAATGTGCATCATTAGGAGTAAAGATCAAAGGTTGGGAAAACAGAAAATACACAGAAAGTTGTGTTGTCCTGTGCACAAGTAACAGGACAAATCTTATCCACCATATATTGTCCAAACAGTCTATCTCCTACCAATCATCTACAAAGCCATGGAAGCATCTCTAAACACACACCCTGGTCACAAATTTTCACTTAAGATTTCTTGAGAATCACGATATATGCATTGCATTCACTCATGGCCCTAGCACAAATATGGACACAAGGTCTACATGCCAGAGCAAAGTGAGAGCCACCACTATTGATATCAAGGCAACATTCGATATAATGACTAGCAGCAATAAACCCTGGTAAAGTGAAGAACTGTGAGAAACAGAGACAGTCCTCCAATGGCTTGAATAATACCTGACACATAGCAAGATGGTTGTGGTTGTTGGGATGGAGAAGGGGGTGGAATTCTTCACAATATGCGACTTTCTAAATGACATAATCTTCAACAGAATGCGAGTCACGCATGTGCAGAAACTGCGAGCAATGAAGTCCATCGTAGCTGTGATGGTGGCCGAACGTTTTTCGTGCACGCCAGATATGTATTGTAACATTAAAACGGCTCACAAAGCTTCTGAAAGAAGCAGAAAATACTTGGAAAAAGTACACGAGAGAAAGGGGGTGTGCCTCTGCACAACGAAAAATTTGGAGGACTTTCTGATCAACTCGCCCAAAATGTTTATATCTTGCAGCCCATAGTGCTAAAACTCTCATGCAAGGCCTGTGGACAGATTGCATGTTCTACCCGACTTTCCCAATCATCCCTGCCAGGGAGTGGACTTTACACCTTGTGGGATTACCTCATTTGAACATGGCAGGCTTAGTGATTTATTTAATGGAGCCTGCAATCGGAAAGCCGATGCCACCATTACCAGCATTCAGGCAGACTTCCTGGAGGGTGACACCCTATCTGGTTTAGTTGCCTCCTTACGCAGATTGAAAGGCCATGTAGGGCTTGTCAATGGACAGGTTGAGAGGGGGGTTAGAGGGTGTGTTATATGAGTTGTGAGGGCCGTTGT
>BROF01002548.1:86216-96878 GCA_024346535.1 Eptatretus burgeri
CCCCCCCCCCCCCCGTCTCACTGGTGATCCGTGGTTCAAGTGTGTGCTATGTACAAATGTACTGCAGAAACTCACCCCCTTGCTCCTCCAACTATCAGTCCCACAACTTGAATGAAGAAGAACCCCAAGAGCAGTATCATGTGTGGAATCACACCACCTCCGAATTACATTTCAAGTAACACAACATCCTGACTTATATGTACTGTACATCACCGCTATTTTCACAAGAGCTGGATCAAAATCCTGGAATGCCTTTCTGACTAACACCACAGGTGAACCATCCCCACAGGGAATGAGGCAGTTGAAAGAGAAGACCTACCACCATCTTATCTGGGCAATTTGGGATTAGCGCGAAAAGCTACTTATAAGCAGCAAAAGCTACACCCCTTAAGCGAGTGAATAACAAAATAAATGAAAATTGCTGAAACATACACCAAACTAGTTTTCAAATCCCACGAACCCTACATCCCAAGAACATGGAATGAAATAATGCAGTAGGATCTGAAAGGGAGAGAGAGCACACTGACATTTAAAACATATAATTTGGTTTACGTATTGCAACGGTGCTGGCCAAAAAAAAAAAAAAAAATGGTGACTTGGGATGCCTGAGTGAGTTCCTAATAAAAGCCCCTTCATGCTTCCTGAAGTATGAAATTATTTTGGTGGCTAAACTCCTGTACAAACGAAATGATGTTCTTTTGGCCTCAATTCAAAATGGACCGTTCTTTTTGCCATGTTTTATTGGGGATGAGAAAATGCCATTCATGTTCTTCCTGAAAAAAACATCTATAAAATGAGATTTGTTCTTTTGACTAGTATTTGAGGACCTTTTGCTTATCTCTCCTAACTATATTATGAGCATGCTATGTTATTGACTTTTTGAAAGCATATTATTGACTTTCATAAATAGAGATAATAAATCTTATAGTATTGAATTTTAAGAGTCTAATAAAAGAAAACATTTGAAGTATTTGTAAGACGCTTTGCAGATATGTGCCACATCACTTACCGGTAATACGTTTTTGTTTGTAATGCACAACCACACTTACTGGTTAATTCAAAACGAACATGTTCTCGAGAATGTCATCTTGATAGAACTTGCAAAATCAGCATTGTTAAGTGGATGGCCCAAGTTATTTAATTTCTAATTTATTATAATGACACCATCCATCACCTTCCCTCAATTTATTTTCTCTGGCGCCATGTGCATGTAAATGCAGCCATCCTCCAGCTGTACCGTGCCGTGGTCCTTATCGCGCAGAGTTGCTCTGTTCACCGTGGCTCTGCGAGGACAGAAATGTGCCAGATGTCCTGATCCAGCTCATTTTTTAACCTTTGAACAAACTCTACGGATGACATTAATTAACCTCAGCAGAAGCCCACGGTTGTAATTAGTATTTTGCAGGAAAATGCAGGATGAACGGGCTATTGAAAACGCCATTTTAAGCATAGATATAACCCATTCATCGGCGCTAGATACTATTAAGATGACTCTGCCAACTTACCGTGCAACAGTTTGTGCCCTTTCCACGAGCATAAGTACAGAATTTAGCAGATGAGCATAAACCCTTGGGAACTTTTTGACAAGACAAGCAAATAATGCGAAAGATGATGCTTTTTTTAAACATACTTAGAAGAGCAGCACAGTGCCATCTTTTCTCTGCCACCAGATGTGAAGGACTGCAGATTGATAGAAGCCATTATCACGACTTTGACGGAGCTCAAAGAGGTACCTAATGCCATGTTGGAGGTCCTGTACTCCTGGGTGGATCCCCAGAGCTTGTGAAAGGGTCTGTCTTCAGACAACAACGATACAAACCCGAATAACTTGTTTGAAATTTATTCTCTGAGTGCTTAAAATAAGATGTCATGATGATGGTTAAAATTGATTGCAATGGCCATTTGGTCATGGTTTTCAAATTTATTTGTTCTTCATGAGATATTTGCAAAGTTTCCACATAAGGAGATGCTGCAGCAAAGTGATCAATGGCACATCTGTTCACTGTGAACATCCATTGTGGTCTATCTTGAAAGACAGAAGTAGCTGAGATTTTGATGATAGTATTTTTCCTTTTTTGAAGTATTTGATGACTGTATTCAAAGAGCACATTTCCCCTGATAGTGCCAGAACCAAAAACTGTCTCTCCTGGCGACTTGCACAAGTTTTGAAGAGATTGTACAAACGAGGATTCCTCAACGCCTCCACCGAACGATCCCCAAGGAGTGACAACACACACGCCCTTGGCAAGAAGAAAAATTGGAGGCACCGGTATGATAACATGGCAGTTATATTTTTGGGTCAAGACAAAAAGGCATTGTTTTAACCATTGCGTAAAATTGTAATATTTCAATGCGCGATAACTTTTTGTGCACCAAATCACACTGTGTGCAAAAAGTTTCAGCATGGTCACATCAGCTTCTCAAATGAAACCTTTTTTCGCTTTTATATAGTTGTATTTTACATGCATTTCATAGTCATCCATCACTGTTTTCATATGCATATTGTGATCATCCATCAAAGAAACCTTTTGTAATTCCAAGTTTTTACCATCCGTCCTTCATCAATCATGGCATTGCTAGCGCTTTGCACGTTGCGGGCCTTAATGCGTGGAGCGCGGGAGTGAGGCGGCGCCTGTGACTAAGATAAATTTGTATGTAATTAGCGTAGCTGAAAACAAGGCTTGTCGTGCAGAGAAATTCGGTGTCTGACATTAAAGCAAAGCTTCAGTAGCTTTGTAAATGTTACGCGGGAAATGCTCAGCAGAATCATTTAGAATGACTGATTGTTCTTTCACGGAATAACCGGCCAACCAGCCACATCTTGTTAATACCAACCCACCCATGCAAGAGTTCATCTCTTCACCGCCTAGCATAAGATGTCGTGTACTTGAGAACGTAGTCAACCCTGACTTTTAACAGCAAAAAAGCACACGACATATGAATATGTACGGGGATGTCACGCCATTTTAATCGGTACCGAAGGGTGTTCCCGCAGATGCCTTGGATGCATGCATACCTCCGTTATTTGCATTCAATTTTGGCCCATAGCACTCCGATGGCCCAGTAGGGTCACACTCCTTGGTGGACGAGTCACTGGTTCATAAGCCTTTGCCCATCACTTGTCAGAATTTACGCACGTTGTTGATAAAATAAATTTTCCCATGCAGCAGCCCTTCATCCATTAGCCCAGCACATTAAAGGACAGCAGGTGCCTTTTAACCTTCACCTTTTCTGCACAGTGAATATAAAAAAACGGTCTTTTTAATACACCTTTGCTTAACGTTCAACTTTTGGTGAACAAGCATTAAAACATTAAACTTAGACCGGCTGCTTGACTAATGTCATGGCCAATGGCTTTGTACATTTATGGATCATGCATGGATTGCCTGCTTAGTGTACCTATTAGAGCACATAGATCATGATTCTGAGATCCCAGTATTAAATCTCATATTTGCAAAAGTTATTTTTCTTCAAATGTCATTCATCTGAAAAATAAACTGACTTCTGATAATTTCTTTGCTCTGCACGATATACACGAGACTTAGATCAATATATATATATATATATATATATATATATATATATATATATATATATATATATATATATATATTTTACAATAACTGGGGCAACCATTCTCTCCCATATCCATTGTCCACATCCCCCAGAGTCCACTGACATTCTCGCCAGAGTTCTGGAAACCTTCTTGCATGGTCTGCATTCTGGAAGCCTTCAACCATGTTCTCCATTCAACTACCAGTGCACAGTTTCTTATGCTGGGCATCTAGGAAAATGCCGGCGACATCGATGGAAACACTCACAGCTTCCACCTTATACGGATCTGCTCTGCATGCTTATATGGCAGATGATGGATGATGGACCTGCCATCTACACTTAAAAGGAAGACTCAACAGAAAGACTACAAGCATTGTTGGGTAAAGCAGTGTTGCCCTGTGCTGGCGTGTAAAAGTCGTCTGGAGGATCAGTGTTTGTGCGGAAAGTCCTCTGGGTCCCTGGCAGGTGGAGACCCGGCTGGGTGGAGGCAATGCTGGAAAGAGCCAGCCGACTTGGCGACGTGGAGTGAGGGTCTAATCTTCCTACTCACTGGGCTGTGGGCTTTGGCTTTTCTTGGTGAAACGGGAGCTGTCAGAGAGATTAATAGCTCATCATTACGTGCGAAAATGAGATAATACATGACCGTTGGTTCGTCGGACGACTATGTATGCGATAGCGACAAAACACCACATTTGTATTACATGTATTTTAATGAATTGGAGAGGCTTCTAGTAACCGCTAATGGGATGGCTGTTTAATGGACCCGTTCTGGTGGTGTTTTTCTTTTAAGGCACCATAGGAAGTGCTGCAGAGACACGTTTTTCCTTTTTACCTTTTTATGGCTATATCATGCTACGCATATTTGTCTTTTATGCTTAAGAATCCGACAAGGAGGCCATTACATTTTCCTCACCGCATGTAACCTGGCCTCTTGAACACGTGTGCTTCTTGTAAAGGTGACGCACTCTCGATTCATCCTCCCTCCTCTGGCTCATACATGGTGCTAATGAAGATGGAGACAGTAATTCATAGCCTGGGCCTTTCCCAGTTCACCATGCGCTTTACCTAATGACATGATTGATAGGATAGTGCGGGCCAGGCTTGAAGGAAATTAATCATACCGCAGCATGGTTTAATCATCTCTTATATCATCTGAATGATTCATGGCTTCTCCAAAAGGGACGTGAATATAGATGTTATTGGTGTAGAAAAAGAGGTTAGGACTCGTTTACCTTAGTGAGTTATTGAACTAATCTGAACCAGGGTTTTCCTCTTACACAGAATGTATAGGAAATTGGGTTGCAGTAATATACTGTGAACTTGTGCATTTATTGCAATTTATTCGAGCTTGAAAGGTACTGGGTAAGCATCTGTATGAAAGCATGCATGAACTCTTTCTTTTGGGTTCGGCCTTCTCATAATAACTATACAGAAAGGTTAATTGTGAAAAATTGTTGCTATTTTGTCTTTGAGGGCATCACTTAACATACAGTATATATCTATACATAACTTCAATGAGCTTTACCAAATACTCCTCCTTTCTCCCAATGTGACTCAACCAGCAACTGTGAGGAACATTGAAAAAGTTATACCAACAAAATACTCACAATGGACTAACGCTAAGACGAGGCAATATATTATAATTTTTAATTATACGATGATGAGATGAGATGTGTCATGCTCTTTCCAGAGTGTTGCTGCTGCCGAAGCAGTTTTCTGGCATGGGCTTCGCTTGGTGATTTGCCAATGACTTCACAGCAGTCAGTTAGGACAGGAATTTGGAATTTGTTCAGTGTCGATGTTAACTCGTGTCCTCTTTGTGAAGGAAATTCTGGAAATTTTAACGTCCACAAACTAAAGGTGGCAGACAGAATGCCCAGTTTAATGTCCATATGAGGGACAGGGGGACAGCACACACAATGATTGATGCCTGGCACTGCCTGCGAATCACCAGGATGACAGTTTTAGCTGGATCAGGGATTCCTACCCAGGTGAGACAGCTCAGAGGCGAGTGCATTCCTCTAGGCTGTCTAGCCAACTCTTTTCATTAAGTGAGTGTGTGTGCATATACACACTCGTATAATGTGTATATATATGTATATATATATATATATAAAAATATATATATAAAATATATCCTTACGATAATTCACGGATTGGTGTTTGTGTGTTTGTCGCACTACTCCTACATTTCTGAGCTGATTACATTCAGACTTGCTACCTAGGATCAGCATGACCCCAATTAATGTATAGGGGTGTTTTTAATCTTTTCCCATGGTCTTGGGGGGGACGGGGAGGATGCAAATTCTCCATGTAAATGTTTATCGTGTAGTGCAGCCTCCACGTGGGTATTACAAGTCTCTACCATTTCCAGTGCAGAATTCCTGTTCCCACGTTTTCCAGTGCAGTGAGGTGTTTTGAATTATAAGCAGTGGGCATGTTTTTGCTTCATGCACATAACCTGGGTTAATTTTTTTTGCGTACACAGAGAGGTCAATTGCCTTTTCACCACCCTAATAACGGTATGCATTGGAAGAATGTGAACAAGATCGCCCATAGGGCGGGTACTCTGCTCGTGTATATATATATATATATATATATATATATATATATATATATATATATATATATATATATATATATATATATATAAGCTGAAGTACGTGGCACTGCTTGGGGAAATTCAATGAAATTTGTATTTAAATATTTCCTGAATGACAAATTTGTGAATGTTGGGGAAAAATACAGGCAGTGGATCAGCAACATGCTCACTTGAGACCTGGACACGGAGGGGTTGTAATAAACGTGTGTAAAGCAATCTTTTTTATAACAGGCACACATGAAAAACTATAATGATTATATTTGTGTTGCTGACAACAAATCACTTCAACCTCAATATATGATATTCACAATACATATTAATCTATCACTCCTGGGAGGGGGACCCAGGCAGTGTAAAAGCAAAAGACCTCATCGAGGCATGAAGGCCAATTATCTGGTTATATCTGGGGTCATTTTTTTTTATCCAAACATAGCCCTCGACCTTCCTCTGGATGAAAGAGGAGGCCATGCAAAGTTTGGCTGCATTGGTTCTAACAGGGTCGGAATGCATAAACGAACAACAAACAAACAAACAAACAAGAAAAAGGCATCGTGCAGACCACGATACTTGCAAAATCTACCTACCTCTCCAAATGTTGCCATGTATACATCAAATTGTCCATTTCATTAAGATTTACATTGACAATCTTATTCAAAGTTCAGGTCAAATGGATGAAAATTGATTATTTTTCAGATTGAAATTGATGATTTTAGAAGTTTGGCCTTGAGTTGGTCTATGACCTTTTGACCTCAAAAAATAGGTGCTTTCCCAATTCAGTGATGGACTGTGCAATTGCTGCTTAATGTTCAAGTCAATCGGATGAAAATTGATGATTTTTCAGATCAAATTTGATGATTCTAGAAGTTTGACCTTTAGCTGACCTTTGACATTTTGACCTCAAAAATAGTTGCTTTCCCAATTCAGTGATGGACTATGAAAATCCTGTTCAACTTTCGAGTTAATAGGATGTAAATTGACAATTTTTCAGATGAAATGTGATGATTTTAGAAATTTGACCTTGAATTGACCTTTGACATTTTACACTTAAAAATAGTTGCTTCTCAATTCAGTGATGGACTGTGCAATTGCTGTTTAATGTTTAAGTTAATAGGATGTAAATTGATGATTTTAGATGTCTGGCTTGAGTTGGTCTTGATGTTTTGATCTCACAAATAGTTGATTTCCCAATTCAGTGATGCACTGTGCAATTGCTATTTAATTTTCAAGTTAATAGGATATAAATTGATGATTTTAGATGTCTGGCTTGAGTTGGTTTTGATGTTTTGATCTCACAAATAGTTGGTTTCCCAATTCAGTGATGCACTGTGCAATTGCTGTTTAATTTTAAAGTCAATTGGATGAACATTGACGATTTTTTCAGCTAAAAATTGATTTTATAACTTTGACCTTGAGTTGACCTTTGACCTTAAATAGTTGGTTTCCCAATTCAGTGATGCAATATGCAAATCCTGTTCACCTTTCAAGTCAATCAGATGAAAAATTGCGATTTTAGAAATCTGACCTCAAGATAACCTTTGACCTCAAAATCAATCGGCCTCTCAGTTGAGATGACCTCTACAACTTGGTAAAGGTTCATGACGATCGGTTGAGAATTGTGACCTGTCGGCGATTGAGAGACAGTCAAACAGACAGACAAATCGACAGAATGAAAAATCACTCATTGAGTGACACTTGGCGAAACGGAACAGCACTCGGTGGAGCACATACTGTACCTCCGCCAGGCTGAATAGTTTACATCTTGTATGTCACTGATAGGTCGGATCTGAATACGGACCTTAACCAAAATCGATTTCGCTTGTTCTTGTCATCGAACCAACTTTTCCACCTCGTTTTGTCACAAGTCGTCCACAACTTTTAAAGATATCATGCTCCACATAGTTTTTGGCCCCATTTTTCAATGGTGAAGAAACACTTAAAAAAATTCTCGTACCCGGATCCAGATTCGAATCTTCACCACAATTGAATCAATTAGTCCTTTTCCCAATCCAACCTGTCCACAAAGTTTCTGCGGAATCCATCCATAACCTTTTCAGATATTGTGCTATATATCATTTTTGGCCCTATCTCTTAATGGTGAAGAATCACTTAAAAAAAATTCTCGTACCCAGATCCAGATTCGAATCTTCACCAAAATTGAATCAATTAGTCCTTTTCCCAATCCAACCTGTCCACAAAGTTTCTGTGGAATCCATCCATAACCTTTTCAGATATTGTGCTATATATCATTTTTGGCCCAATCTCTCAATGGTGAAGAATCGCTTAAATAATTCTCAGATCCGAATCCGGATTCCGACCTTCACTAAAATTCAGCGTTGCAGTCGTTAGCCCATTACCTTCACACACAATTTTTATTTTTTATTTTTTAGAACGATTGCTTGAAAACTGTGGTCAAATACCGTGAGACAGACAGACAGGCAGCCAAATTCCTCAGACCAACATACTTGGCACAAAAATTTTTTTCTCCAAGTAATAACAAAATCGACTGACCAATAGACTTGAAAAATCTTCAATTTTGCTAGTAACAAACCTTCATGTATATATATCAGAAGGGCATTTCTTACTTGGGTGCATCAAGGCAACTCCTAGAGTGTATCCCACATGTATTTATATTAATAAGTGTGTGTGTATGTGTGTGTGTATGTGTGTGTGTGTGTCCTCCATAACTCCAAAACCATGAAACCTAGCAGCCTGTAATTTTTCATGCATACTATGGGAACTCCAAGGAAGTGCAAGAGTGAAACTTGGGTGTTTGGGTTAATTAAAACACTCCTTTTGAAGATAATTAATAACAGCCTTATTTGATTATATTCTTTATCAGGCGCATCCTAGGTCACCTCACTCTCAATGGGGTCTTAAGGTGCATCCTGGGTTACCTCGTTGGGGTCGGATGCTGCAATGTTTTTTAGCCTGCTCAATCATGGCTTGATTTGGAACAGGCCGCAACAATTTCTTAACGATAAAGTATTTTTTGTTCACTTTCCTCACTCACATTATTGAATGCCTGATCATTATATCTACGAATGGCTGATTACATTGCAATGCTTATAAACACTCAGAGAGGCCAGCGTTCGCAGCTTTATTTCATTTCCACACATGCCATAACATCGAGTCTCTCTTAAATTAAGCCAAATTACAAAATTTAAGCTCCAGAAATGAACTTAGCAGTTGTTCTGACTACTAAAAAAAATGCTCTTTTGTCCAATTCCGACATATTTGATATTTTGGGCATCTCCGGGGGTGTACATTTAATATGACGGTTTGGTGATTGCTAATCGTTTGACAAGAAAGCCGTTCCTTATCAGCCATTTTGTTGGAGTGTTTAAACCACTTGATGAGCACTCTACAATATTCACACTGTCACTGAATATTCAGCATAAACTGACTTGAACATTCAGGGGCCACTCACCTGCAATGGCCCTGCATTGTTCTGTGGTTACTTTAGCATAGATATCCACAAATAAAAAAATGAAACTTTGTGTTAACATCACAGCAGGAAAGCCGATAGTTATGCTTGCTCGCTCTAAGCTCTCTAGCCTTGGTTTGAATCCCGACCCAGCTATAAACTGTCATCCCGGTGTTTCACAGGCAGGATGATTCATCACTGTGTGTGCCCATTAAACTGGATGTCACATTTGATGGAATCCACCCCTCTCCCCTCCTCACTTTTGCCTCCCTTCTCTCCCCTCCCGTGTCTCACCTCCCATTCCTCTCACCCCTCTCCCTCTCTCACTCACTCTCCCACTCCCAACACTCACTCACTCTCCTTCCATCCTCGATCCCCCTCACTCCAACCTCTATCTCTCCAACCACTATCCCTCTCTCACCTTCTCATTCTCTCTCCTCCTTCCCCCTCTCACCTCTCTCCCCACACCCATCTCTCTCCCCTCTCCATCTCTTACCCCTCTACCTCCTTCTGCCTCTACCACTCCTTCCCCTTACTCACTCTCCCACACCTCTCTCTCCCCCCTCCCAACTCTCACCCCTCTCCCTCTCTCTTCCCCCTCCCACTCTTCACTTACTGTCCCATCCCTCTCCCACCAACCCCTCTCCCTCCCCCTCCTACCCCCCCTCTCTCCCCCTGCTCCTCCACTCCTCTCCCTCTTTAAAGGGGACTGTAAAGGACTGATGGTTTAGTTTTGAATTTGCCAGGTAGGTAGCATGTGTTTTTTTTTTGTATACCTTATCGAGGCCTGTATGAGAGCTAACACACAACGCACAGCAAGGGGGGCATGAGACAATATGCTCACATCCAGTTATATATAGAACCCGGTGATTAAAAAGAAAATGTTGCTGTTTGGGGGCATTTTATCGCCCTTCCCTTCTTGTTGCCTTCTCTTCCCTTCCCTTCCCCTCACGCCACCTTCCCTTTCATTCCCCTCACACCACCTTCCCTTCCCCTCATGCTGCCTCCCCCCCTCTCGTTGCCTCTCCCTCCTCTTACCCTGCCTTCCCTCCCCTTACACTGCCTTCCCCCCTTTCAGGCT
>BROF01002548.1:108381-127718 GCA_024346535.1 Eptatretus burgeri
AAAAAAAAATCTGTAACTAGATTTTCGTCATCATCTTTGGCTGACTTGAAATCATCACAGATGTCAGAGGATGCAATATTGCCAGACTGAAGAGACATAATTGTGCTGTGAGCAGGATCAAATGAGTTGCAGTTCCACTCGTCAATGCATGAGTTAATATCCTGGACAGCTTTTTCTGTTTTTTTTATCCTTGCTTTTGCATTTTCATGATTCCCTTGTTCACGTTCACGACAATTCGCAATTGCATTGTGTGTTTCGAGCTGTAGATATATGATTGACAGTCTGGATGTGAGTATTAATCATCGTGGAATTTTGTCCAGCCACCTTTCATCTGGCTTCCCTTGTTCATCTTGATCTTTGTGGTTTGGTCTGGAGGGAGTTCAGAACATGGCTTTCCAGTGAGAGAAAATGAGAAGTGACCTGCCTCCATATGAGCCTCCTCTTCTTTTCCAAGACATGTCATATTGCTCCAATACAGAGGTAAGTAGCGTGAGTAGTGAATATTGTCATAAATACTCATCCATGGTTGCATAAGTCTTAGGGAATGAAAATAACTGTCCCAATCTTGGCATCTCAAAGAGTGATAGTTTAGAAGGAGGATTTCCACATTGTCCATGTAAAAAAGCTAGTGCATTCCCATTTCAGAGTTGGGTTCATTTATCTGATGGAAGACAGATTGTACCAAGTCCTGGAATTCATGATTGACAATAATTTATTCCACAATAAGTATTTTTTCATTCTGTTCAACTCCAGACTTTCTCAAGATGGCTAACTGCTGTATTACTGTATTATGTCATGTAAGAAACGAATAAAAGCACTAATATCAGTATTTGAGTGTTTTAGCATGCTACAAGTATGAAAACTGGATTTAGAACCATTAATACACCCCTTGGTCGACTCTGCAGACAAACACCAAGGTACTCAAACATGTAATGCACTCATGGCAGCCATTTTGGAAAACGCCCCCTCATGGCCATTCGCCATCACTTCCCATCATATGTGGAAGCAAAATTTAAAGGTTGTATCCAAAGGTACCTAAATCCACCCTCAAACATAGATTTTCGCAAAACAGTTATGCAGCTGTTAAAATGAAACTATAAAGACCATGTGAACAAGTTTGACAGAAAAAAAAAATTCTCCTTTACATACCATGTGAAGATTGTGAAGCAAGGTATGTTCGCCAAACATTAAATGCTTAACCACATGGCTAATCGAGCACCAACGTGCTGTGAGGCGACAAGACAGGCTGTTTTTAGTTGCGACACACACACACACACACACACACACACACACACACACACACACACACACACACACACACACACACACACACACACACACTTTCTCATCAGACCACTAATCAGACCACTATCCTTGGCACAGTGACAGGGTCATTGTCATTTAAAAGCTAGATGTTCTGGTATTTGTAAGTAAGCATTAGTAAATGCCTGTAATTGAACAAATAAAATTGATGGTTACATGTTATAAGTTTTATTGAGCACAGATCGGTAAATTGTAATATTAACTGCATGATGTGATGAGATCATTTTGACTGTAGATGACAGTATTGCACTGTAAACTGCCTGGTGAGATTTTTGAAGGTGCTGGAACGTTCTCAGACGAAACTTCCAGAACAGATTAGAATCACATTTGTTGGAAGGCATGAGATTGTGCTGTGTGACGATATAAACCCGTGAGAGGGAGGTGTAGAGAGAGAGAGAGACGGATGACATGTGACAAGCCATGAGTTTCGATCGTCCCTGTGCTCGATTTAACTCTGATGGGTGGATGGGGTGTTTATGTCGAGGGGTTGTTGACACGTGAAGCCGATTATAATCAGGTTGCTTAAAACTCATTGAGAATGTGTATCCGGAAAGAATTCCTTTGAGCTCTTTAATCATCCTGGACAGGCCAGCATACAAGAGAGAACGCCGCAACACGACTCAAACGTTCAACAGCCACGGAGGACAAGGTGAACAGGCATAAGGTGCTAGCTAGCAGGACTGGGACACTGGGTGGTGGAAATAACAACACACTAATTGGAGTGGGAAATTGCATTGTATGCAATGGTGAACTTCCTCATTTGACTTTGAATCTGTTTATTTGAAATACAAGTTTCAAAAATGTTACACTGTTGATATGGTCACCAACATCACTTCGAAGTCACAGACACCAACTGACAAAGATCCATTTTATTGGTAGCTGACCTGTATATTCGTTCATAACCTTGGATTGCAGTTGTTGGAGAACGTGCTGTGTCCGGCACCACAAGTAACATACGTACATTAAAGGGAAGGAAACCCCCAAAGGTGCGTGTACCACCGACAGTGATTAAGGGTGAACCACGAGATTATTGAGACCTGGTACTCCTCTCAAAACTCCGTCAAAATAAAGGATTTGGCAATATGTCTTCATGAGTACCTCATAATAAGGGTGAAATGTGGATTGGCGGAACTGCTTTCATTTATTTGTGACCATAAAGGCATAAATCTCAATCTTCAAAGACCTGAGTGCCACACGGACACCATCCCAGTTTGGAGGTGATTTGTCAGCAAAATGTATGTGCATGACGTCAATGTCACGTCACACCTAGGATCAGTGTGCTCCTTCTGTTTAATTTATTATTCTTGACTGCAAATCTCCTAACTGGTGCTCAGCAGGGCAAATACAATGTGTTCGGTGGCAGACGCCACTTCTTGCTTGCTAACAGGTTGTGTAGCAAGTGATGTGATGGGACTCAATTTGTGCCATGCTCCCTCGTCAAGTTAGGGGGTTTGATTTGTGTATGTATGTTTACAGTATATATCCAATAAATAAAGTTGATTCGAACCACTCACTGATTGACTCACTGGCTCATTCACTGACTGACTGATATCAATGTTCGGTACCTTCCAGTGACGTAGAAAGCTGAAATTTCGCATGCCGACGGACATTGAAGTGGCTACAACTGCAAAAATCACAGAACCATTGGAAAGCATCAAAAAATGAAAATGTAAATAAATGACAAAAAAGAATGAAAAAGATACAGGTGAATGACCCGAGACAATAGGGAAGCATCGTAATCTCACTTGCCGACAGACATTGAAGCTGCGACAATGGGAAAAATACAGAACCATTGGAAAGCACCCGTAAATGAAAATATAAATAAATGAATGAAAAACACTGCAGGTGAATGACCCGAGGCAAGGGGGAAGCATGGTAATTTTGTGTGTCGACGGATGTTGAAGCCGATACATGGGGAAAAATCAGAGCCGTTGGACAGCATCCGTAAATGAAAATATAAATAAATGAAAATAAATAAATGAAAAAAAAAAACAAATGCAGGTGAGTGACCCGCGACAATGGGGAAGCACTGCTCATTATTGCTTACAATATGAAAGCATACCATGCATCTATATATGTATGTATACACATATATATATATATATATATATATATATATATATATATATATATATATATATATATATATATATAGTATCTCATTCAAAGAGCATTTAAGTGCCCCACATTATGTTCTCCTAGTTGGGATATTAGTACGGTTTTATTTTGGTGTTAAAGCCATGGATAATGCTCTAAAAGTCTTTAATAAGGACACTCTTCGCACTCTCCTCCACATTTATCATTGATGTTGAAACGCTCCTTTTCTGCACAAGACATCGTTGGTGGACCTTCTTTACCAAGAGCCTTTGTTGCACAGCTGTCTTGATGGCAACGTGTGGCCAAACCTTGATACACTGCTGCATTCTGTGTTGACGTCACTCACTGTCACCCTCCCTTCCCACCTTCCGTTCTCCCCCAACCCGCTACCCCCCAACCCCCAACCCATCAATTCTCCCGCAGGCTGGAGTCGCCTGTAGCAGAGCCCGGCACAACCGACTATAGCCCTTGGGAGCCGGGGACGAGGCCGGTGTGCGCACAGCGCAACGTGCGCTCGGCCTCGCACCGAGCTGCTGCTACCTGAACCACATTTATCACACTGTCATCGTCAATGAGGTATGGAAATGAGTTCTTCATCACGCGGTTATGCGGCCATGAGATCCAGTCTGCAGGCGGGTCACAGGGCAACCTTGCAGCTGCAGAAAAGCTGGGAAGCACAAAGTAGTTGGGAGAACTGTTTTAGTGCGCCATATGTTTGGTTATGGACCATGCACGAGGAAATTCCAAATCCTGCTCCACTGCGCATGCCGTGCGTGCATCCTCATCTCTCAACATTTGCTGGTGCCCTTATTTATGTAAAAGGAACCATCTTTAGTGACGTTATGAGTACTTCAAACGCGTTTCGACATAGTCCACTACTGCTGTATTCATGTGTGTTGTGTTTTCTTTCTTTCACAATTCACCTTATAAATAAAAGCAACAACATACTTGAGTTGTGTTGACGATGTAGCGTTAATAAATGAAATGACATTTTACTGGCTCGTTAACTTGTAATGCAAGGCTGTGTTTCACTGTTGCAGCTCTGAGCTCTGGCTTAAGCAAAATAATCTGACTGCTGGTGGCACTCGCAGTGACCAGGGCCAATTTGGGGAAGCCATCCTTTGTTTCACCTGATGCCCACCCCGTCTTGGCACCCACCCTTTCTCCAGCGCTGGAATTGACACCTGACGAATTGAGCTGTGCAAGTGTCGGGCCTCCCTGCATCATGCCAGAACTTATCCTTCATCTCCATATTTATTCAATATCATCTGAGAGTGCCAGGGTAGCTCATAGGTAAAATGCTTACCGTTGAGCTGTTTGGTCTTTGGCTCAATGTCAAGCTCATTTGCATCACCATCCATCACATTCGATGTTCAGCTAGCTATCTCACCCGCGTGTGAAAGCTCATGGACATTAAATGTACCACGGTATCATTCAAAAGAGATAGCCTTGGAGGTGTTTTACCCGTTCTGCTTCTTCATTCGTATGCAGCATAAAGCTGTGGGGGTAGCATCATTGCCTGAGGGCATGGCTGTGCCACTGATGTGACCCCCTCTGCTGGTTCGGGTAGCAATTTTGGAATTTGTTCATGGTGCTGGCGATAGCTCGCCTACTCTTCACACGGAGGACACCGTGCAATCTTTAAAGTGCACCACCTAATGCTGGCAGACGGCATTCCCATTTAACTCCCATCCGAGTGACAGCACACACATTGATGAATCACCCTGCCTGTGAAACACCGGGATGACAGTTTTTGGCTGGGTCAGGATTCGATCCCCAGCCAGATAGCTTAGAGAGAGCATGCATATCTTTGAGCCATCCTATCAGCTTGTTTCCTTGTGCTGCTCAAGAATACTGTACTTGTGTTTCATTTTACTTTCCAGTGATGTTTGAAAGTTTGAGTTCTGCCTTTGCCCCTTGTTCACCGTATCAAATTGGATTAGTCTTCGAAACAAAAATAATGTTGCAAAAAAATTTCTTCATAAGTTCCTGCAAAACTTCTCACCTTTAACACAATCTCACAATGTACTTTGTTTTCCCCAACGCTACTCAATTTGTTGAAATAAAATACAGGTTTCCAGATTTGGAGTATAAATAATACCACCCTCAAAGTTTCTATCAAACACACCTCTGTGAAGGTCTTTAATGTAGCTGCAAGAATCGCTGAAAAACTGAGTGAGCCTCTCTTTTGGCGGTGAGTGTAGTCATGCCGAGGCTGTGGAATTGTGTCTGCTTTGGATGTCGGGTGAGATTGTGTGACCAAGCCTCTAATTTCAGCAGCATATCTCAATTTAAAACGTGTTTCTGCAAAACGAATTGTAGGCACTTCGACAAAAAGAGCTCTTTATAAAGAAAATAAATCCATTTCCAGCAAACAAAACAAATATGATTTTAGATCGCAAACATGTCCCTTGGAACAGCAGCTTTCCACCCCTCGCTGCGTTTGTCCGGAGTAAAGTTTCGACATTCCCGTGGCTGCCGGATTTCTTAGGAATTTGGGAGTACCGCGAGACCGGCCCACTACAGAGTGACCTTGGGTTGAACGTGTCAGCTTTTCAAGCTATGCTGGCCAACAGGTAATCATCTTGTCAGGTGACCAGCAAACAACACCCCCATTCAGAGTGCCTTGGTGGTCTTGTCGGTTAGTCCTGTGTTCGGCCCATGAGAAAGTTTCAATCTTACTATTTATTTCCCAACACTGCCATGTCTGCCAAACGTTGGTTGAACGTTGGTAATTTATTTCCCAACACTGTCATGTCTCCAAAACGTTGGTTGAACATTGGTAGGGGGATGTGGGGGGAGGGTTAGAGCTGGATTCAAATGGCTTGGGCCACTGATGGGAACCTTTCACATCTGCAAGTGAGTACATCAAGCAGTTTAGTTTTGCAATCCCATCAAGGTGCAATATGCGATACCTGCAGCACTTCCTTTGGGTTTTATTTTGTGACATTTGAAGCTGGCCCAGTAGGTGCTGTTGTGTGTCAGAGTTTTTAATTAGTTTGACTGATTTTCCAGAAACTACCCAAAAGTTTCACGTTCAGCATGGAAATTGTAAAAGAGAAATGTCTCGAAGCGCTTACTTCGCTGGCGAATTGGTGTATCTCGAACAAATACACAGGGTGTCAAGATCTGCATGCAGTCGGGCTGGATTAACTTTCATACGATGCTTCCAACGTCTTTAATGATGAGGTATTTGTATTGATGCATATTGGAATTTTTAAGGATGAAAATTTGCCATAAGTCATGATACTAAACAATGAAAGGATGCGCAACCAATGCATGTATTATATACTCCTTCCTAAATGCCATACTTAAGGAACTGCTTTCCTTCAAATGCCATCTCGCCACTCCGAAATACCTGGGGAATGACTGCTTTGCTGGCCCGGCTTTCTGTCGCGTGTCCTCAGCAGCTGTCCGGCTTCGGCCCACATCGCTCTGGCACATGGCAAGGGCGTATGCCAGCTTTCCTGCTCCTTCAATGATTGATGGCATAGGGTGGCAGCCCGTCAGTTTGATAAATGCTCGTTCTTACGTCCAGCCTTGCCCACAGCCTGTTTCATGCCCTGTCTCTTGGTCTTGGTTCTTCGAGCATTATTTTGTAAATGTTTCAACCTCTCGAGGGTGTTTAAACGTAAAAACAACAACAGCATCAGCAAGAGAAACAAAACCAATAATAACCAGGCATACTATAGGCACGGCAAAGCTAGAGCGCAATAAATAATTAAAAATTTTTTTTGATAACAAAGCTCTCCATGGCAAGGACTTATTGTCCCTTGACTTCATGAAAGCCATAATAGAGGG
The DNA here is from genome assembly GCA_024346535.1 of Eptatretus burgeri. Taxonomy (NCBI): domain Eukaryota; kingdom Metazoa; phylum Chordata; class Myxini; order Myxiniformes; family Myxinidae; genus Eptatretus; species Eptatretus burgeri. The sequence goes on from BROF01002548.1 coordinate 115,603, forward strand.
AGGGACAAATATTTGAGCATGAATTGCACATTTAGCCATCAGTGTGTCTTTGAACTTGAATTATCACTGGGGAGGGGTCAGGCAGCCAAAGGTTGTAACATAATCTATGAGAAATATTCTCTAAGCACCCTGGATGGTGTCCGACACAATAATCCATTCTGTTTTTCAAGAGTCTATGGAAGATACTGGAGATACACTCATGACCGTCATCCAGAAAATCATTCTTTTAAAATATAACATCTATTACAGATACAATGCTGCTTTTTCATTGCACATACAAAATTCCATCATTATGTCATAATGCCTGATTTCACAGAGCTTGCACTGGAATGAAGAAGAGGCAACTGTGCCTCCGGCTATCAATGATCTGTGTGGATTGCAGAAATTCTTGATACATGCAGAGATCCTCGATTGCTGATACTAAATGGGACCAAGTCCTTAATATAAAAATTCCTTTTCTTGATGATCCACCACTGCATTTATCCTTCTCTGCATTGACTGGAACAGATCTGACCTAATATATGTGAAAGCTGCATTGTGAATTACTGAATTGAAATGCATGTCTCTTTTGCACTTCTGAGAGTTTGTCTGCTTTGGCATAACAGTATTGCATGTCCATTACTTTACATCGAATAGGACCAAGTGGTGATTTCCTGTATTTTTTCTCCTCGGCAAGTCAATGGAACCATATTGATAGACGTACAGATCAGGTTGATGGTTGCATGAAGGCCTGTAGAATGGTCGATCACCTTCATTGAGATCCTTCTGCTGACCTCGAATCATTTTTGAAAAGGTATATAGAATTGCAATGTGCACTGGAAACTTATAGATTGAGACACATTTTGATTTCAGCAAAATGTAAAAAAGAAAAATGACAGTCTTACATGGTCCACATGTACAAGATGATCCACATGTCGTGCTACACCTGTGGATATTTTTTGCCCTGTTGAAAATTTTCATTTAAATGTGTAGTCTCTCCTGAGCCCACATGTCTGTCATAGTCACTTATCGAGAACACTATAACACAGAATGCTATTTGATAGCTATCAAAAAGACATATGAGTCACCGTGTATGTTTGGTGATACTTTGTTTGCAAGCACTTTGGGAGGAATTCCTTGATGTATACAGTTAAGCACATTGGGATGAATTTCTTGATGTATACAGTGGAGCACCTTGGGATGAAATTATTGATGTCCACAGTCAAGCACTTTGGGATTAATTTATTGATGTATAAAGTCAAGCACTTACGGATTAATTTCTTGATGTATTCATTGGAGCATTTTTGGATGAATTTATTGATGTATACAGTTAAGCACTTTGGGATGAAGTTATTGATGTATCCAGTGGAGCACTTGAGGACGAATTTATTGAAGCACAAGGTGGAGCACTTTGGGAGGAATTTATTGATGTATACAGTGGAGCACTTTGGGATGAATTTATTGATGCATACAGTGGAGCACTTTGGGAGTAATTTCTTGATTTGTACAGTGGAGCACTTTGGGATGAATTTCTTGATGTATGCAGTGGAGCACTTTGGGATGAATTTCTTGATGTATGCAGTGGAGCACTTTGGGATGAATTTATTCATGTCCACAGTGGAGCACTTTAGGGTGAATTTCTTGATTTGCACATTGGAGCACTTTGGGATGAATTAATGATGTATACAATGGAGCACTTTTGGATGAATTTATTGATATATGCATTGGAACATTTTGGGATGAATTTCTTGATGTATACAGTGGAGCACTTTGGGCGGAATTTATTGATGTATACAGTTAAACACATTGGGATTAACTTATTGATGCATACAGTTAAGAGCTTTGGGAGGAATTTGTTGATGTATACAGTGGTGCACTTTGGAATTAATTTATTGATGTTTGCAGTTTTGCACTTTGGTAGGAATTTATTGATGGAAGCAGTGGAGAAATTTGGGAGGAATTTGTTGTGTATGCAGTGGAACACTTTGGAATGAATTTGTTAATGTACGCAGTTAACCACATTGGACTGAAATTATTGATGTGTACAGTGGAGCACTTTGGTGGGAATTTATTGATGCATGCAGTTCAGCACTTTGGTCGGAATATCTTGATGTATGCAGTTCAGTACTTTGGGAGGAATTTGTTGATACATACAGTGGAGCACTTTGGAAGAAATTTATTGATATGTACACTTGAGCACTTTTTGAGGAATTTGTTGATGTGTACAGTTAACCACTTTGGGAGGAAAATATTGTTGTATACATTGAAGCACTTTGGATTCATTTCTTGATGTATATAGTGGAGCACTTTGGGAGGAATTTGTTGATGTGTTCAGTTGAGCACTCTGGGAGGAATATATTGTTGTATACATTGAAGCACTTTGGATTCATTTCTTGATGCATACAGTGGAGCACTTTGGATTCATTTCTTGATGCATACAGTGGAGCACTTTGGGAAGAATTTGTTGATGTGTTCAGTTCAGCACTCTGGGACGAATTTATTGATATATACAGTTAATCACTTTGGAATGAATTTATTGATGTATGCAATTGAACACTTTGGGAGGAATTTGTTGATGTGTACAATGGAGCACTTTGGGAGGATTTGTTGATGTTTACAGTTCAGCACTTTGGGAGGAATTTGTTGATGTTGACAGTTCAGCACTTTGGGAGGATTTGTTGCTGTGTACAGTGCAGCACTTTGGGAGGAATTTGTTGATGTTTACAGTTAAGCACTTTGGAATGAATTTGTTGATGGACACAGTGGAGAACTTTGGGAGGAATTTGTTAATTATATACAGTTATTCACTTTAGAATGATTATATTGATGTTTGCAGTGGAGAACTTTGGGAGGAATTTATTGATGCATACAGTAAAGCACTTTGGGAGGAATTTGTTGATGTATACAGTGGAGCATTTTGGGAGGAATTTATTGATGTATATCATGGAGCAGTTGGGGATGAATTTATTGATGGATACAGTTCAGCACTTTGGGAAGAATTTATTGATGGATACAGTAAAGAACTTTGGGAGGAATTTGTTGATGTTTTCACTGGAGCACTTTGGGAGGAATTTATTGATGGAGGCAGTGTAGAAATTTGGGAGGAATTTGTTAATGGAAGCAGTGGAAAAATTTGGGATGAATTTATTGATGAATACAGTTAATCACTTTGGGAAGAATTCATTGATGTATACAGTTAATCAATTTGGGAGGAATTTGTTGATGTGTACAGTGGAGCACTTTGGGAGGATTTGTTGATGTTTACAGTTCAGCACTTTGGGAGGAATTTGTTGATGTTGACAGTTCAGCACTTTGGGAGGATTTGTTGATGTTTACAGTGCAGCACTTTGGGAGGAATTTGTTGATGTTTACAGTGAAGCACTTTGGGAGGAATTTGTTGATGTTTACAGTTAAGCACTTTGGAATGAATTTGTTGATGTTTACAGTTAAGCACTTTGGAATGAATTTGTTGATGGACATAGTGGAGAACTTTGGGAGGAATTTGTTAATTATATACAGTAATTCACTTTAGAATGATTATATTGATGTTTGCAGTGGAGAACTTTGGGATGAATTTATTGATGTATACAGTTAAGGACTTTGGGAGGAATTTATTGATGCATACAGTCAAAGCACTTTGGGAGGAATTTGTTGATGTATACAGTGGAGCATTTTGGGAGGAATTTATTGATGTATATCATGGAGCAGTTGGGGATGAATTTATTGATGGATACAGTTCAGCACTTTGGGAGGAATTTATTGATGGATACAGTTAAGAACTTTGGGAGGAATTTGTTGATGTTTTCACTGGAGCACTTTGGGAGGAATTTATTGATGGAGGCAGTGTAGAAATTTGGGAGGAATTTGTTAATGGAAGCAGTGGAAAAATTTGGGATGAATTTATTGATGAATACAGTTAATCACTTTGGGAAGAATTTATTGATGTATACAGTTAATCAATTTGGGAGGAATTTGTTGATGTATACAGTTAATCACTTTGGGAGGAATTTATTGATCAATACAGTTAAGCACTTTGGTCGGAATTTGATGATGTTTTCAGTGGAGCACTTTGGGAGGAATTGGTTAATGGAAGCAGTGGAGAAATTTGGGAGGAATTTATTGAGGTTGTGGAAACTTAATTATTAATTGAATTTATAATAATGTAAAAATGCCAAATTAACTTAGTTTAGTGCTTTGCGAAATAATTTAATAAATGCATGCTGAGAAAACTAGTAAAGAGCAGAATACACACATTTCACTGATGTAGTCATAAACAACCTTGTAAAACCTTATCTGTCTGGTGACCATTGTCTGCTGACCATCTAAGTCAGTAGCAAGACATGACTATCTCCCCTTTCGGGGCTGTGAACAAGCTCCAAAACAAACAAAACCCTTCTATGTAGCAATTTTAAAGTCCACCAAGGTCTGTCTGTTATCTCGACATATCCTGGTAAAACTGTATATATACACTCAATATTCTATGTAGAATTAAGCCTTCAGCTTGCAACGATGTAGCAAGTTGGAGCCTTCCTTCTCTGCACAAGAGTGTCTTTTATTTTCTTGAATTTACACAGCTTGTTTTGAACTAAAGTTGTTCTGTCTTGAGGTGGCTAAAATTGCTTCCACAGAATTGCTGACGAGGATCGGTTTGACAGCCTCCATCTGAGGAGAGGGGCTTCTGCCTGATGAAGAGTGAACACTGGTGAAGCCAGTGAAAGATCTCTGCTGGAGCACATGTTTCTTCCAGGCAGACGACCCACCTCTCCACGGAAGATTGAGCAGACCCAAACTAAAATTTACAACACGTGTATATATATATATATATATATATATATATATATATATATATATATATATATATATAAAAGACATTATTAGATTTTTTTTTGGGGGGGGGGGCATTCGTCGGATACTGGGCCGGCGTCAACCAATAAGGAAATAAAGGAAATAAGGGGTTTATTCCTTTAAGACAGGATAACATCTTGGTATGTTTTGATAAAAGCGCCTCGGCACAAGATTGGAGGGTGGAGGCGTTGCGCAGACGAGTTTGCCAAGTTGTGTTAAACAGCATAGAGGCACTGCGTATTGGATCAAAGCCGCAGAGTCGAGATGGTGGATGGGCGCAAGGATGGCCAGAAGGGCTAGTATCAGGGGCACTGTGTTGCCAAAGGTTGTGAAAGCCAGAGGCCAAGGGGTTTAATCGCTGTAAAGAAAGAGGAGCGCGGACGAGTGCTCGGAGTGATTTAGAAGCATGGTTATGGGGAATCAGCATCGAAAAGCATGGGATGGCAATATACCCGCTCCTCGCGGGTCAAATGTCGAGTATATGAATGAGACCTTTGGGTCGAGAACTTCAAAAGACGTGAAGTGGTGCACAGACAGAACAGAAAAAGCAAAGATTTCATCGAGACAGAATTGAAAACTTGAGGAGAGGGGTGGGGGAGAGAGAGAGAGAGAGAGAGAGAGAGAGAGAGAGAGAGAGAGAGAGAGAGAGAGAGAGAGAGAGAGAGAGAGAGAGAGAGAGAGAGAGAGAGTAAACCCTATCAAATCGACTCGAAAACCAGTTGATTGGAAAATCTGTGGCAGGTGGGCCGAAGAGAGCCTTGAGAGGAGCAGATGAAGAGCGCGAGCATAAATGGGAGTTTAAAAGATGCACAAGCTATTCTTAAAAAAAAAAAACAGAAGTAGAGAAAATGTTACTGGCAATAGCTCCGCTCCATCCACAGGGAGCACGGGGTGGAAATATTCAGATAACAGCACCAGTAGCGAGAGGGAGTGGAGGTACGAAAGCGAATGCAACCTTTAAGGCCGCAGGGATCCAGACAAGACAATAGAGATGGAGATGTGAAAAATAATTGACAATAAACCAGCTGAGACAGAACTTGAGAGTGTGTCCAATGAATGAACAAAGGATGCGAAAACCAGGAACGAATTAACAACAGAATTATTTAATTAATCACATTTGGGAATAAAAGTGATTTAATGTGAGGTGTTTATATTGTGTCAATGTTCTGAAAAGTGTTTGAAATAGTTTGCGTACAACGTTTCAGTGCATGTGGGTACGTGTGTGTCGAACACAGACGCAGTTGTATTGTGGTTACAAGCGTGAGAGAATTAAAATGAAATCTCAACGAAACTCGAGTGCGGAGTGAGGATGCACGCACGATCTTTTGCCTGGCTATGCAAAATAGGTTGCTGGGACGATTAACCTTCACATCTAGCATGAACGGGTAAGGTTATCAAGCTGGATGCAGTAGAGAGATTGTTGGACTTGTAAGATCCTATTTAAAGAGAATATATAGTTTTAGTTTGACTGGGCGTAGTGGTATGCGCCTGTAATCCGGCTACTCGGAGGCTTGGGTTGGAGGATTGCTTGAGGACGGGAGCTCTGCGCTGGGCCGCGCTATGAGAGGGTGTAGGGCAGCCTGGAGTCATGGCGAAACCAAATCCTTATCCCTGTGTCATAAGAGGCGACCAGGGTTACGTCAGGAAGGGCATCCGGCGTAAAAAACCTCTGCCAAATCAGTATGCGGATCATAGCGGATGATCCGCTGTGGAGACCCCTAATGGGAACAGCCGAAAGACGAACAACAACATATAGTTTTAGTTTGGTTTCGAGAAAAGTAAAAAAATTGAATCTACATCCTAAATGGAGAGATATAAGCAAAAGCTCTTTGTGTACACTGGAGCAAACCATAATGAAAAAGTGGGGTGGGGGGGGGGAGAAAATGCCCTGCTGTGAATTTGCCCGTTTGTCAGGCTGTGTGTGAGATTTGCCTGATAAGGAGAAGAACGGGTGGAGGCTGCTCGTGAGAAACTGGTTGCAGGATTGAAACTGAAAGAATTGTTCGATTTTTGTTTGTTGATCGCAAAGTGCACTGTGTTCAACATGTAAAAACGACAATTCTTTGAGCATAACAATGGGTTAGTTGCATCAGCACAATTGGTTGCATCATTGTATCATGATCTGAGTTTTTGCAGTCGATTGTGGCAGGAATTTGTGATTGATCGGTGTGCCAGCAATGTCTTGCTTGCCTAGTAGGACACCTCAGGCTGTTTGGTGCCTTGCGTGTGGAGCGCCAGGACAGCGGTTTACAGCTGAAGGGCATTGGAACTTATTTAAGTCGAAGCCAATGTATTCATATCAAATTTCAGGAGAAATGAGTATCTCGCATGCTAATTCGCACAGAAGGAGAAAGATTTAAAATTGACGGTAAAAGCTAACACAAATTGAGCCAACCATGCAGATGTGGCAGAGGGTGCTGCATGTTGAAGCATCTAGGTACAGGTCGCTCATTATGTGAATGACTGCAGGCAGATACACGGATCTTTGAGCATGTGTGTGTTAGCAAATGCTGGCAGATGAGGATGCCAAGCAAAAGCCATGGCAACCTGTGACAACACTGGAGTTTCTATCTCTGCAAGGATTGCACAAGGTGGTTTGCCAGTGTATTTCCGACGGTCGTTAGGAAAGAAGTAATTCCAGCTGTGTGTATGACAACTCTATGAACCATGGGTCAAGGTGTCTGATCACCATGGTTACCATGACATGTTTGAATGAGTTAATGTGAATGAGTTTAACGATTTGAATCGCTCACAATGGTGAAAAGGCATTTTCTGTGGAACGGCTGTGGGCTGTGGACATAATACGAGAAAGCCGGACTTTGGAAGAGAGACGGCCCGCATCACCAAAGACCGAGCAGGGATTCTCAAGTACAGAGAGTGGTTGGGAGACACTAGCAGGCGAAACGGCAAGAAAAGCAGTATTGACAATACGAGAGCGGGTGAACCTCAACATCATCGCTATTAACGACCCCTTCTGATGAGCCAACCTTAAATCTGAAGGTAAATTGGAAAATGTTTCATTTTTGATAGAAATGTCCGAGAGATAACTGAGCAGAAGAAGGCAGAGTTAAAAACAATTCCCGATATAAAATGTTGGTTGGAACCTCACAATGAAAATGTGGGGGAAAATATGGTAGAGTGAGTTGAACCCCTACACTGTACAGCATACAATGATGTTTGAATGAGGGGATGTGAATTATGCAAATTAAGTACAACATGTGCTCGGTATGGAATTCAATATCAAAACTGGTGATATTTGGATGGGTAAGATTCGGTTGGAGGTGAAATTTACACAACAACGTGACTTGATGAACCATCCGATGAATATAACACCGCATATTACATTAATTGTCGCAAAAGGGACACAGAGTGAAGGACATTGGACCAATGATCACGTAATTACAGGGTTTGTCAAGACAATATTTGTGTCAGGTCCAGGGCAGAAATTTGTATCGCATGGAAGTGAACGAAGGGTACGAAGGGATGGTACCAGCGAGTGCAACAAATCAATCTTGCCTGTAAAGAAGCCGGGTACAGAGTACTTACTGAAGGGTCTACCTTGGTACAGTATGTGGATGATTTGCTGATTTGCTCAACATCAGAGGATAATTGCAAAAAGACACCTTAACCATTTTAAGAGTGCTAGCTGCCAAAGGCCACAAAGTACCAAAAGGCCAAATTACAACTGTGCAAAACCCAGGTAACATACCTTGGGCATGTATTGAGTGGAAACTCAAGAAGATTGTCAAATGACAGGGTGCAGGCTATTCTGAACGTTCCGAAACCCAGAACAAAGAAAGAAATGAGATGTTTCTTGGGTATGTCTGGATATTGTAGACCAGAGGTACCTGATCTGTGTCGGAGTGGCGACTCATCCAGGATTGTGTCCAATAGCCAAGGAGACTGCTGAGGCAGCACCCTATGCTCTGCATAGAGTATGGTCCCAATGGATGGATGGATGGTACCTGATTATGCAGTATTGGTTAGACCACGGTTAGACATGATGCTGGACAAAGCATCAGAGCCAATGGAGTGGACACAACAGGCAGAAGAAAACTTTAGCAAGGTCAAAACAGCTCTGACAATGACACCAGCCTTGTGGTTGCCTGATTATGACAAGACATTTTATTTATGTACCCATGAGATTGATTGATTTGCACAAGCAGTAGTAACACAGCAGCATGGTGACAAAATGCATCCATTAGCATATTACAGTATGGGAACTAAACCCTGTGGTGCAAGGATTTTCACCGTGTTTGCAGGCAGTAGCTGCTGCCTCATATGCTGTACAAACTACAAGTCAGATTGTGATGACATCACCTTAAGTACTGCGAGTACCACACTGCGCAAGTTCTGCATTGCTAAAGCAAAAATGCAACACCTATCAGCAGTAAGAGCAATGACATATGGCCCAGCGTTAATTCAAGCAAAGAATGTGGTAATCGAAAGATGTCCAACACTGAACATAGCTCCTTAATGCCAATCGCTGATGATGGGGAGGAACATAACTGTGAGGAAGTAATGATGAAAACCGCTACTTCCTGGACAGACTTAAAGGACATCCCGCTGAAAAACCCCGAAATGATAGTCTTTGTGGATGGCTCATCAACAAAAGCAGCAGATGGGTCAAAACTGTCAGGATATGCAGTGTGCTCTGAAAGTGACATCTTGGAAAGTAGTAAGCTACCTCGACATTATTCTGCACAACAGGCAGAACTATGTGCCCTAATTGCAGTATGCAATCTAGCTGAGGATAGAAGCATAACAATATATACAGATTCATGATATGTGTACAGGGTGGCGCACAATGTTGGGGCACTGTGGAAAAATCAAATAGCGAGAGTGAAATGTCGAGCATACACAAAGCAAAGAGATATGGTCTCAAAAGGAAATGCTTTTGCTGATTTAGCAGCAAAACAAGAAGCAAAATCACAACAAATAGCTCGTCAAAAAGAAAATGAGGAAAGGGCGCCAACTACTAATGACATTGCATCACTACAGGAGGAAACTGAGGTGAAAGAGCCAAGTGGGAGAAAATAGATTGCTGTTATCACACAAAAACAAAACATTTGGTCTCTCAGGAGGGTAAAGTAGTTGCCCCAAAGGCACTTTTACCATGGTTTGCTCGTTTGGCTCAAGGAAGTGGCCACACGAGAAAAATGGGGATGTAGAAGGAGGTGCTACGAACATGGCACGCTCCAGGATTTGCAGCTGTGGCAGAATTTTTTTGGGGAGATGTGTGTATTGTCAACCCCATAATGTTGGTAGGGTGTGCTGCCTTTTTAGCTGCTGGTTGCATCATTGGTTGGGGCATGGCTGTGCCGCTAATGCAGTGCCCCTATTGCCAGTATACTGATGCTCATTTTTGCTAGCCTCGGAGGAATGACAGGCTGAGTCAACCCCTGGTGTTGGTTTGGTGGCCAACGGGACTTGAGCTCAGGACTCTAGGATCCCAAGCCACCACTCTAACTGCTAAGCCAACACTAAGTCATAATGTTGGTAAAGTGTACATAAAATATGTGATGAGACAGGTTTGCAATGGCCGCAGACTATTCCTCGAGCACTGATGTCAATGAGGTTAACGGTAAAGTCGCAGCTGATTGTCCCCACATGAACTATTGATGGGGAGACCGATGCTAGTGCCGGTAACCGCCCCATTGACCCTGAAAGATATGGGCATATACATGATGGACAAGACAACGATGAACTTTTGTACTGCCTTAACAAAGGTTGTCAAAGAATTTGACTCGCAGGTCAAACAAGCACTACCATACCAGCTGCAGAGGAACACCACAGCATCCAGCCTGGGTGTACTGGGTGTACATCAAGGTGTGCAAACGGAAAATATGCACTGAATACAAGTTGGACTGAACCACATCAGGTATTATTGATCACAAACACAACTGTCAAGTGCAAAGGTAAGCCAATTATGGATTCACACATCTCACTGCAAAAAGCATTCAGGAAGTCGTAAAGAGAAAGAAAGGAAATCTGCAAGTGGGAAGAACGTTACCGGGGGTTCATGACATACGTATCAGTGTTCTTGATTAGCACGTGCATAATTGTGATAATATTGATGATAACAGACAGTGAGGGCATCATGGGAATGCCATGGAAAGCAGAATGTTTGCTCGAGAGCAGGGGAAAGAAGGAAAGGATCGTGACTGGGAACGCAGGGCAAAGAAGGTAAACATCGGGAACAATTGCATGAGAAAGGCATATATGGGACAAACACTTATATGACCCTTACATATAATTATGCACCGCGTGCCACATGGGATGCAGGAGACGTAGGCACTGTATGCCTGAAATGAGGCATAGTGTTACATGAAGGGATAACTGGACATCCACTGAACACCTTTTTAGCAATATCTTTACAACATGCTAAAAGTATGAACAGGAGCAAGTGTTGGGTTTGCTCACAGCTCCCCCACTTATCCAAGCATGGACTGCTCGGCAGTTCCATTTTCAGGGGAAGATATATGTGGGTACCTGGTTCGTAGACAGGGTAACCCAGTCCTATCGAGAATAGAAGGGACAAAAGTGGATGTAAGTGCGAGAGTACGAGAGATAACAAGTAACTGGAAAAAGGAGGGGTACAAATGTACTGACTATTGGCACTGGTACTATGCTAAGTATAGGGTGAAACGTAATTTCCTATATACAAGGGAAAAAGATGACCACACTTCCCGATATAGGACAAATTTTGCCTCACTATCTAAGGGGGAAGGATTGGAGAAAAACTCACTGCATTTTGAGGTGATAAATAGAGACGTGGGAATAGTTTGACAAGTAAGTGGAAAGGAAATGGACCTTAAGGCCCAGTCACACCTTGACGTTTTAGCCAGCTTATGCTGATTTTTGAAAAATTTGTCAAACGCTGGCACACGTCAAATACGTTATGGGTAAGTTTTGGAAACATTGAGAGCACGCTGAAAAACACTGCCATACGCCGTAGTACGCTGGCTTTCATCGTTGTACTTTGCAGTTGTCCTCAAATTTTAGCATGCTTGAAATTTTACGACTTATGCCAGCGTATGACTCACAAGTTCCGCTACGCTGGCCATAAGTTGTCGGCACGTTATGCGATCGTCGACACGTTAATTGTATGTTAATCATCAGTCGAAACACGTCGAGGTAATATTTAGCGTACCCGAAACTTATTTCTAACCTATGAGTAACGTGTTGTTGGCACGTTACGCGATCGTTGACACACGTCGACACACGTTACTTGTAAGGTACTCATAAGTCAAAACACGTCAATGTAATGGTTAGCATCAGTGTTCCAGACT
>BROF01002548.1:127743-156640 GCA_024346535.1 Eptatretus burgeri
TGACGGCCATGTTGACACTTCGATTTCTAGTGCGGTTATGATTTAAATCGTTGAGTGGCAGCCTATTCATTATATTATATTATAACCGCACGAGAAATCGAAGTGTCAAAATCACCGTCATACCAAAGAAAAAAACAAACAAAAAAACACCAGGGAGTCTGGAACACTGACGCGTTTCGACGTATGAGTAACTTACAAGTAACTTTTGTCGACGTGTGCCAACGATCGCATAACGTGCGTACAACTTATTCCCATCGCATGCGGAACATGTGAGACATGCGGCAAGTACGTCGTAAAATGTTTAACACGTTTAAAATTACAAGACGTACTCCACTTACTACGACATATGATAGCGTACTTTAGCGTTCTATTCACGTATACCAAACTTACCCATACCCTATTCGACGTGCGCCAGCGTTTTAGACGCACTTTTCAAAGGTCGGCATACGCTGACAAGATCGCCAAAGTGTGACTGCGATGTTGACTCTTCCATTTCTCTGGTGGTTATGATTTGAATCATTGTGCAGCTGCCTTTTAATAGGCTACACCACGTGATCGTCGGCGATACGTGTAGCGCGCTATGCATAAGTTAGACTATCGTTGGGCATAGGTTGTGAATGCCGACAACAGGCTAAGCATTCGTTGGTATAAGTTATCTATAAGACAACGAAACGTTCTGTGTCCATTACTAATATGTTATGCATTCGACCAACTCGTTATGAATACGTCCGAATCTTTAAAAAAAAAACATCAAAAGTTCAGCGTAAGCCAGCGTTTTACATACATTTTGATACGTTGCCATTGCTGGCAAAAACGTCAAGGTGTGACTGGGCCTTTACTTGGGTAACTCAACATGCCAATACTATGGGGAAGAAAAAGTAACCATTGAGTGACAAATTACTGGGACAAGGATAGATATAAGGATACGAATGAATAATCTCATGGGACCCCAGGCATCATAAAAGGGTTCATATCCATGACGTGGTACAACACTCGAGGAAGGTAGCTCAAAGTTTCATGATTATAATAAGGGATGGAACTTCGGGTCATGGTTGGAAAAGATGTTTGGTGGATGGGAAACATGGATACTCCAAATATTGTTAGTTGGGCTTATGATATTCATTGCTATTGTTGTCATCATAGCATGCATAAGAGTAATGATCTGTGTGTGTGAGAAAATTTACCACAGTGACGATAATGGTGGCGCATGACGTTTCCCTGGACTGACCATCTCTGAGCAACTATGAATATCCAGAAGATCCAGAAAACCCAGAAAATGAAGAACCTAGTATAAAATTTAGTTGAGACACCGTGTCAGTGATATTTTATGGAAAATACAAAAGTGCAGACACTCGTGCCTTTGGGACTGACAAAAACCCTTTTGAAAGAATTCAACAATTGTTGCTAAAGAACCAAAAACAGATGCATGATTGTCATGAAGAGATATGGATTAATAGAGATATCTTTAAAACTCCAGGGGAAAAATAATTTGAGCGACTTGCTCAATTAAAAACTGATTAGTATAATTGGAAAAGGCGATTGCCTACTGGATGTATATGTTCGGTGTGCACAGGGTTCTTTCCTTCCAAATCACATGGGAGCCCCAACTCTGTGGGTATGGGGAGGTGGCGGACCTCAAGGGTTGCATCCACTTGCGAGGGTGTTAACCCACCACAGAGCACAAGTTTGGGTGACGCGTTGGAAATGAGCCTGCCGCTAGCCGACGACAAATTTCGATTTTCAGTAGGTTTGTCCTTACAGAACAAACAATTAGGTTGTTCTGCTTGAACAAAAGGGGGAACTGTGGAAACTGAATTAAAAATTGAACTTATAATAATCTAGAAATGCAAAATTAATTTAGTTTTGTGCTTTGAGAAATAAGTTAATAACTATATACTGAGAAAACTAGTAAAGAGCAGAGTACACACATTTCGCTGATGTAGTCATAAACACCCTTGTAAAACCACATCTGTCTGGTGACCATTGTCTGGTGACCATCTCAGTCAGCAGCAAGACATGACTATCTCCCCTCTCGGGGCTAGGAACAAGCACCAAAACAAACCAAAACCCTTCTATGTAGCAATTTTAAACTCCACAACGTTCTATCTGTTATCTAGATATACCCTGGTAAAACTGTGTATAAACACTCAATATTCTATGTAGAATTAAGTCTTCAGCTTGCAAACGTGTAGCAAGTTGGGGCCTTCCTTCTGTGCACAGGAGTGTCTTTTATTTCATTGAATAAACAGCTTGCATTGAATTAAAGTTTTTCTGTTTTTTTGTGATGTATACAGTTAAGTACTTTGGGAGGAATTTGTTGATGTTTGCAGTTAAGCACTTCAGAATGGATGTATTGATGGAAGCAGTGGAGAACTTTGGGAGGAATTTGTTGATGAATACAGTGGAGCACTTTGGGATGAATTTGTTGATGTTTACAGTAAAGCACTTTGAGAGGAATTTGTTCATGTTTACAGTTTAGCACTTTGTGAGGATTTGTTGATGTTGACAGTTAAGCACTTTGGATTAATTTTGTGATGTATACAGTTAAGCACTTTGGGAGGAATTTGTTGAGGAATACAGTGGAGCACTTTGGGAGGAATTTGTTGATGTAGGCAGTTAAGCACTTTGGGAGGAATTTGTTGATGTAGGCAGTTAAGCACTTTGGGAGGAATTTGTTGATGTTTACAGTAAAGCACTTTGAGAGGAATTTGTTGATGTTTACAGTTAAGCACTTTTGGAGGAATTTGTTAATGTGTATAGTGGAGCACTTTGTGAGGATTTGTTGATGTAGACAGTTAGGCACTTTGGATTCATTTTGTGATGTATACAGTTAAGCAATTTGGGAGGAATTTGTTCATGTGTACAGTGGAGCACTTTGGGAGGATTTGTTGACGTGTACAATGGAGCACTTTAGGAGGAATTTGTAGATGTTTACAGTTAAGCACTTTGGGAAGAATTTGTTGATGTTTGCAGTTAAGCACTTTAGAATGAATGTATTGATGGAAGCAGTGGAGAACTTTGGGAGGAATTTGTTGATGTAGGCAGTAAAGCACTTTGGGAGGATTTGTTGATGTTGACAGTTAAACACATTGGGAGGAATTTGTTGACGTGTACAGTGGAGCACTTTCGGAGGAATTTGTTGATGTTTAAGGTTAAGCACTTTGGGAGGAATTTGTTGATCTTTGCAGTTAAGCACTTTCGAATGAATGTATTGATGGAAGCAGTGGAGAACTTTGGGAGGAATTTGTTGATGAATACAGTTAAGCACTTTGGGAGGAATTTGTTGATGTTTACAGTAAAGCACTTTGAGAGGAAATTATTGATGTTTACAGTTAAGCACTTTTGGAGGAATTTGTTAATGTGTACAGTGGAGCACTTTGTGAGGATTTGTTGATGTTGACAGTTCAGCACTTTGGGAGGATTTGTTGACGTGTACAGTGGAGCACTTTTGGAAGAATTTGTTGATGTTTACAGTTAAGCATTTTGGGAGGAATTTGTTGATGTTTGCAGTTAAGCACTTTAGAATGAATGTATTGATGGAAGCAGTGGAGAACTTTGGGAGGAATTTGTTGATGTATACAGTTAATAACTTTGGAATGAATTTATTGATGTTTGCAGTTAAGCACTTTGGTAGGAATTTATTGATGTGTGCAGTGGAGCACTTTGGGAGGAACTTGTTGATGTTTCCAGTAGAGCACTTTGCGATGAATTTATTGATGTACACAGTTAAAGAGGAACTCAAATGCTCAGACTACCTCGCTGCTCATGTATCACTTGCTACCCTGCAAAATAGATATGATGTGGCTTTTTCCGAATTAAGGTGGTAAATTTGCGATTAAAAGTCAAAATATGATTCTTCTTCACATTAGTCGTGACGTCACACATGGAAGTAGAACACCAGATCCGGATTGTAAATGAGTTACATCAGAGTATGATTTAACTCAAACAGTGAATCATTTTCGATTTTTACACAAGCATTCCGAGTCTATGCGTTCTTGATGCTTGCATAGTAATCCAAACCGAGATGGTTTCATGCTACACCAGTGGCCGAAACCCCCTAAGTTTGCCAGAAATTGAATGATGGTTATCCAAAATACTATAGTGTGGATGGGGCCGACATGATATTATCTTTTGTGCTTGGAACACGTTACAAAGCATTGTTATGAAACAGCAGAAATGGCTATATGTTATGGTTATCCGCCATGATTGAGAGAGGATGCCATCCCCATTATGAAGTGGAAGAAACAGCCGTTGCTCAAAATTGTCACACAATCTCCACCAAGCTACCAGTATGTGTAAATGGGCAATTTGAGTGGAGAATCAAAAACTGTTGCTGGAGCCCAGCAGTTACCACAAGAGCACATGAAAATAATTCTCTACTATCAACACAAATGTCTACAAGTCAAATGAACCACCATATTTTTATCGTGTAGATAAAGTATGTATGTATTATCATATTCTCCTTTGAGAAGATTTAACTGAGGACAATCAAACATTAAGGGCCCCCCCCCACAACAAAATCCCCCCACAATCCCCAATCATTCATCACCGCAACAATACCCACCACTATCCCACCCACCCCCCCTTTCACTATCCCCTCACAATCATTAACCCCACAATACCCACCACCATTCCACATGCTCCACACCGCTTTTCCACTCTCCTCCCCGTTCCACAATCCCCCATCCATAAGGGGAGGGACATTGACACCTCACAAACATGAAGGTAGGACACGGCATGGACACAAATGGCACCCGGGAAAAGTATGAAATGGGACGATACCATAATATACATGACACTTGGTCAGCCTGTGATGGTGTGACAAAGCATTCGTCACCCATTTTGTCTGAGTATGCCTCGGCGGTGCCTGTGCTGTGGGGTGATGACAGGTATCTGCTCGAGTAATATATCAACTGATTTAGCAATTAATACAAAATCCCTTCCTCATAGACAGTGAAGTGAAAGAAAAATCAAACCCTACCTCGCTGGAGTTATTAGGTGACCAGCATTTTCATCTTCACAAACACTTCTGCCTTCTTCCTGTGAATCGCTTGCACGAGACACAAAACAATTCGGCTACACAATTTCCCCGAAAGTGTTTCCATCACTACTTTTGTCTCCAATAGTTTCTTCAGAAGCCCAATTGATCACTTTCAACATTTTGAGATCCATCAGTGTTGCTAATGACTGTGGAATCAGGATCGGAATCCGACCTCGACCTACACTATGGCTTTTTTTGACACACGAGCGGTTTTTTCGACACTGTGATTGGCAAAAAAAATTCAAATTTTTTTTCCTTCAAATTATACAGATTAAAATGATATTTAATCAATGGTTTTCAGATAATTATATTTTTGGGTTTGGGTTCCCCTTGTATCACTTTGGGAGGGTTTTATTGATATATACAGTTAAACAAGTTGGGATGAATTTATTGATGCACACAGTTTAGAACTTTGGGAGGAATTTGTTTATGGAAGCAGTGGAGAAATTTGGGAGGAATTTGTTATGTATGCAGTGGAACACTTTGGAAAGAATTTATTGATGTATACAGTGGAGCACTTTGGTCAGAATTTATCGATGCATACAGTTTAGAACTTTGGGAGGAATTTATTGATGGAAGCAGTGGAGAAATTTGGAAGAAATTTATTGATATAAACAGTTAATCACTTTGGAATAAATTTATTGATGTTTGCAGTTAAGCACTTTGGGAGGAATTTATTGATGTGTGCAGTTAAGCACGTTGGAATGAAATTATTGATGTGTTCAGTGGAGCACTTTGGTGGGAATTTATTGATGCATGCAGTTCAGCACTTTGGTCGGAATTTCTTGATGTACACTGTTTAGCACTTTGGGAGGAATTTGTTGAAAATGTACAGTGGAGCACTTTGGGAGAAATTTATTGATGTATACAGTGGAGCACTTTGGGAGGAATTTATTGATGGAAGCAGTGGAGAAATTTGTGAGGAATTTGTTGTGTATGCAGTGGAACACTTTGGAAGAAATTTATTGATGTATGCAGTGGAGCACTTTGGGAGGGATTTATTGATGGAAGCAGTGGAGAAATTTGGAAGGAATTTGTTGATGGAGGCAGTTGAGAAATTTGGGAGGACTTTATTGATATATGCAGTGAATCACTTTGGAATAAATTTATTGATGTTTGCAGTAAAGCACTTTGGGAGGAATTTATTGATCTGTACAGTGGAGCACTTTGGTGGGAATTTATTGATGCATGTAGTTCAACACTTTGGACGGAATTTCTTGATGTACACTGTTTAGCACTTTGGGAGGAATTTGTTGAAAATGTACAGTGGAGCACTTTGAGAGAAATTTATTGATGGAAGCAGTGGAGAAATTTGGGAGGAATTTGTTGTGTATGCAGTGGAACACTCTGGAAGGATTTATTGATGTATTCAGTGGAGCACTTTGGGAGGAATTTATTGATGGAAGCAGTTGAGAAATTTGGGAGGAATTTATTGATATATACAGTTAATCACTTTGGAATGAATTTATTGATGTTTGCAGTTAAGCACTTTGGGAGGAATTTATTGATGTGTGCATTTAAGCACTTTGGAATGAATTTGTTGATGTATGCAGTTAAGCACGTTGGAATGAAATTATTGATGTGTACAGTGGAGCACTTTGGTGGGAATTTATTGATGCATGCAGTTCAGAACTTTGGTCGGAATTTCTTGATGTACACAGTTTAGCACTTTGGGAGGAATTTGTTGAAAATGTACAGTGGAGCACTTTGGGAGAAATTTATTGATATGTACAGTTGAGCACTTTTTGCGGAATTTGTTGACGTTAAAGTTAAGCACTTTGGGAGGAATATAATGATGTATACAGTGAAGCACTTTGGATTCATTTCTTGATGTTTACAGTTGAGCACTTTGGATTCATTTCTTGATCGATACAGTGGAGCACTTTGGGAGGAATTTGTTGATCTGTACTGTTAAGCACTTTTGGAGGAATTTGTTGGTGTGTACAGTTGAGCACTTTGGGACTAATTTATTGATATATACAGTTAATCACTTTGGAATGAATTTATTGATGGATGCAATTGACCACTTTGGGAAGAATTCGTTGATGTGTACAGTGAAGCACTTTGGGAGGATTTGTTGATGTTTACAGTTGAGCACTTTGGGAGGAATATAATGATGTTTTCAGTAAAGCACTTTGGAATCATTTCTTGATATATACAGTAAATCACTCTAGAATGAATATGTTGATGTATACAGTGGAGAACTTTGGCATGAATTTGTTAATGTGTACAGTTAAGCACTTTGGGAGGAATTTGTTGATGTGTAGAATTTCTTGATACATGCAGTTGAGCACTTTTGGTGGAATTCGTATATATATATATATATATATATATATATATATATATATATATATATATATATATATATATGTACACATACGTATATATAGTTGAGCACTTTGAAATGATTTTGTTGTTAGACATATATTATTTTCCTCTAATGAAATTCAGGACAATGTCATCCTCATAGCATTTCATCATTTTGAATGATGCAAACACTACTGAATTTATTCTCTTGAAGGACTTGTTCATCCAAAGTCTGTGAGTGATTTTTTTTCATTGAAAAAAAACATTCTCCTTTTTGTTATAAACAGTGTCTGCAGTTAGTAATGATGTTAATGTTTGTGACGTGATGTTCTGTGATTTAAAGGAGAAAAACTTGCGGAATATATTTTTCCAAAAGTTCAATAAGACTAATAAAAGTATTGTACACACGGCATTCGAAAAATTATTCATAAATGCGAGGCAACCTGACATTTAAAATGATATGGCAGTGATAGATAGATGAATTATTAACCTTGGATTTGCTCCCATTTGCAATAAAAGAACATCTGGAAGTGGCCGGTAGGTGGCAGTAAAGGCTTGGACTAAATATTGCAAACATGCGTTTCTTTTTACTTGCCCATTGTGAACAAGGTCATCTTTTCACTTTGTAATAATTACATAAAGTTCCTTCGAAATTTTTTTTTAAGAGTTGTGAGTGCAATCTTTAATTTTGATAGAGAGTCAGAGTTTTTATGTTTATGCATTGCACAAAACAAACTATCACTGGATGAGTTGATTGTTTTGGCAAAACTTTCAAGCAACCAATGTTTGTGGTGTGAGATGTTATTTTTTAATTTCTCTTTTCAATTTGAGCAATGGTAAAGTTATGGAAATATATCCAGATTAAAAGTGAACAACATTCCAGGCCTGAATAAAGCTGAAAGTGGTGTAAAGGGTGTGATATCACAGTTGCTTATAAGGGTTTTTTTTTTTTTTCAAAATCAAAATGAATAGATCCCATTTCAATTATCATGCTGTTTTATCTTCCTGGTGACTACATTTCTGGCTTCAGAAACTATCTTTCTGATTGATTTAAAGAAAATTTAATTTCCAAATTAAAAGTAGATGTAAGTTATATATATATTCCAGGATTTGCTGATGTGAGGAATTATTGCTGCTACTGCAAAACATTTGATGTTGAAATAAGGACAAATATAGAGATTTACATTACTTTATTCATTCCTGGGACCATACGTAGGCCTAACTATCCCTTATCTGGGATGTAACAACAGTAAATAATATCTGAGCTCTCTCTCTCTCTCATGAAAATTTTCCTCGATGAAAGAGCAGTTACAATTCACCAATGAGGCTGAGGAATTAGCATGTCCCATGCAAGCTTTGATAACTCTACCCGGAAGGTCTTTGTTCATTTTGGGAGCTCCATGCTGGAGAGATTGTGTTGAGGGCACCTCTGTGAGATGGGCTGTTGTCATGGCAGCCATAGCCTTTGAAAATGCTGCTTGCAGCTGGAATGCGATTCAAGGTGTCACCATGGTGCCTGACCTAGCAAAGATGAATTCATCTCCCGCATCTAATCAACTCAATTAGCGTCAGGAAGCTGTCAGCACGTGAGATGCAGGCGCAAACACTTCTGTAGGCCTGAGAGGGAAAGGCCTGGGTTCACATTCAGGTGGTTGCATTAACATGCTGTCAGGTGCTTTTGCTGGCAGCCCAGGCCGTGCCAAGGTCCTTCACACCTTGCTAGATGAGGTGCACACAGTACCAGCGAGATGGGAAAAGAGAAAGACTCATCATGTGGCAGCAGGAAACTGCAGGCCTGTGAGTCATCCAGGTATAGCCAGAGCTCAGTGCTCAAAACAACACTGTGTTTTCAATGTGTGAAAGGTACAGCTATTCACCTCAATACAATGCGGCCCTGCATAAATTAGACCAGAGATGCTTTGTGTTTCCAGCATGAATGCTGGAATTATTTTTTTTATAACACCCCCGAGTGAAAGAAAACGAAACGCTTTGCAGATTGCACAGGTGTACTATTGTGGCAGGGAAGCACTTTGCATGCTGTCTCCATTCAAAAGATAAAAGGAACAGGTTGGTGAAGAAATGGACTTGAGCTCGGCTTTTGCTGCAAACACTGTGGTACCAATCACAGGCAATCAGTCTAAGCCGTCCAGCTGTGAGCGGGCGTACCGTGTTGGGTGCTGATGTGAGCACTGCATCGCAGAGTGTGTACTACCCTCAATCCTGCAGGTGCCAATTCACAGCATGCATTGGCAAAAGGCGACGGGTGGTATTGGGTTGTTCATAGTTTCCTTCACTCTCCCACAGGGTAGTTGCTGCTTTAAAATGTAGCAAAAGCAAACCACAAAATATGAACTTTCAATCTGAAACATCTGCAGAGTTTCAAAACTTTCAAGGCATTGTCAGTTATTTATGCCATTTTGTTACTTTGAGAAAGAACTTGTGCCTTTGTAAGATCCTCGTTCTGTGACACTTATCAAGAATAAGGAGAAGAGACTCTTTTTGTAAGCGAACCGTTCAGGAAGTGTAAATCTTTCAAAATGTCGACTCCGGTACAGGGTGGCTCGTGAAATAACGCTAGATTTCTTTTTTCACTCGCCATTGTAAATGTGTCATCATTTTCTGGGCCACCTTGTACATCAAAATTCAGGGTCACATTTATCTCACTTCACCTTCCCTGGTTTCTCTGTGGCAAATCATCATTCTGCACCCATGTCGCCTCAATCCACGATCAAACATGTCAGCCTGCAGGTGGTACTTGTCACGTCTATCATGTGCTTTCAGTTCCGAGACATACTGCTGCTTATCGTGGGGTGCCTGACTGAAGATGTGCTGTTGCACATGGTGACGGATGAAGCGGAAAGGCAAATTAATAATCTTGCAGCAGAACAGGTTGTATGGCGCTCTCTCTCTCTCTCTCTCTGGCATTTAATTTCACTAAACCAGTTTGTAACCTATTTCATTTATTTTACCATGACAGAGAAAGCTACTTTATATTCAACGTGCTTTATATTCAGTTGCTTCTTTGAAAACTAAAAATTACTCAAACTAACCTCCTGTTTCCTACTTTTCTCTTTCGCTCGACTGCTGACAAATAATACATTCTCATTGATGGTGTTTTCAGAAGAGAAATGTTAACAGATTTCAAACTAGCAATAATTACAACCGGATCGTTAATGGTGTCAAGGACGTGCCATTCGGGGCATTCCAAAGAAACATAGATCGGTTTTCTTTTTGCTATTCCACCACAACTTGAAAATAATTGATGGTGCAAAATAAAAATAAAAAGAGCATCAAAATTTGCTATTCAACATACAACTCACAGGAGATGGAGAGAACAGATAGTACAAAATATATACTGAATTTGTTGCACGGTGCAATTTCTCTGCAGAATGTGATTCATCGTTCATTTGATCTCCTACGATTCAGAGTTGTACCTTCGCGTATACGGCATCAGGAGAGGAAGATAATTATCAAGCCCAATACAGTGAATGGCCACTAATTTTGATGCAGTACTGTGACCCTTAGCCATTGGTGTCCTTGAGAACGCCGGACGAAGCGAGCAAAATGCATCTAAGTTAATGCAATCAATTTGTCATTACACCTTGGACGGCAAGGAATCCTTCGAGCAATCACTAGCCGATGTTTGTAGCCACAACAACTTTCGCAACACGAAATTTTACATTTATTTATTGTCTGCTTTTTTACGGAAGACAATCTCATGATATTTTCAATTTACGGAAAATAAGAAAGGGCAAATTTGTGTAAACTCTGAATAATGCTCATGGCCGCGGTTTTAGCACAGTTTGATTGCACTTGTCTTCATGATACCTCAAGAGACATAAATCTTTACTTGCGCACACAAAATGCTAATATGGTGGATCGGTGTTCCTTGATTCTGCCGATAAGTGATGAAAATTTTAAGCCCGCCACTCCGACGGATGTGTGGTTTTTGACGCGGAGACCCTGCGCTGTATTGAGCCAAAGCAAGGATTTCGATTGCTCCATCAGTAGCTTCACTGATCTCAAAAGTAACTGTGAATAAGTAATGATGTCTGCTCAACTGATAGTGTCAATACAGTAGAAGCGAGCTTAAGGAACATGTGTAGCTTATTTCAATCTCAGAGGCATTGATTAAGTCAATATTAAAATAAAAATAATGAGAGACAGTTGTCAAAAAAAATTATTTAACGCACCTATCCACATTTAAATACCTGTTCTCTACACCCAACAGGACAATATCTAACACTGCTTACCATCTCTTCATCCAGAACTCTCCAATGTCAGCGGCAGCAAATCCATATAGTTTATTCATTCTGTGCAACTCACCTAGAAAACCAACGTTCTCATTCTCATCACTACTATGAAAACTTATTTACTGCTCTTTGTTTCTGCACTGTCTGGACGGCAATTCAGATGGAACTTCACACAACACTTGGTCAAAAGAAGATTTTAAAATGTCTCATTCAAGTTTATGTCACATGCACTGACCTCCGTGTGATTTCAAAATGTAAATTAATAAAGTTATGCGGGAGACAGTCGGAGCACATTTTGGAATTCTCGATATCCTCGTCCCTTCGTGGATAAACATTTCCCATTGTATAGCTTCTTCACGAGGTGGCTGGATCGTTTTTGATCGTGTGTGCGTGTGTGTGTCCTTTTTCATCATACTTTATTTTAATGCATTTTATGTTCTTGATCATTTGAGGCTCTTGAGCAAAGGTGATTGCAAAGTAAGCTCATAAATTGTATTTTGAACGAAACATACCATTTGGCTGTACTACTGGAGGTAAGGTTTTCACACCTGTCTGTTTGTCTGACTGTCTGTGAGCAGGAAACCTCAAAAAGTTATGGACCGATTTGGACGAAATTTGGTGGATTGGTTGGGTGTAAACAAGGACGAATTGATGAGATTTTGGTGAAGATCCGGATGTGGATCCGGATACAAGAGTTTCTTGAGTGATTCTTAACCATTGAGGACTTGGGACAAAAACACTATATAGCATGATATCTCAGAAAGTTAGACAGATTCGGACAGAACTTGGTGTGCAGGTTGTGTGTGTGACAAGGAAGAATTTATTCGATTTCGGTGAAGATCCGAATTAAGATCTGGACACGACATTTAAAAACATTTTTTCAAGTGATTCTTCACCATTCAGAGATTGGGCCAAAACTATATATATATATATATATATATATATATATATATATATATATATATATATATATATATATATATATATATATATATATATATATATATATATATATATATATATATATATATATATATATGTCATGATATTTCAAAAAGTTGTGGGTGGATTATGACAAAACTAGGTGGATGAGTTGGTTCGGTGAGGAGACCGAGCCAATTTAATTTTGGTTAAGGTCTGGATCCAGATCCGGCCGATCAGTGGGATATAAAACATAGTGTTCAGCCTGGCCGAGGTATGTGCTCTACCGAGTGCCATTCGAGTTGTATTTTGCATTCATTTTAATACTCCTAGTTCAGGCTACACTATCTTTAAAACAAAACCTGTGTGTTTTGTGGTGTCGAAAGGTGGTAGGGTGGGGGGTGATAAGAGTTCGGAAAGATGGAAAAGGATTGTTTTGTCTGCTTTTACAGATACCTTCCTGTTGTATTACTTATATCTTCTTTCCCCCTTCCCTACTTCCATTTATTTCAAAATTAATTTGCAGATGATACATTGCTTTCATCGTCACATGCGACATGCATTAGCCTTCACCTTTAGTGGTTTATTCCTGATAGAGGATTGAAGAATAGCCTGTTTGGAAGCTTGCTCCGCCAGCCAGTGAGCTGTCTTGCCTGGATGTTAGCCCTGACAATGTCAGAATTAACAAAAGAAAAAAACAAGCCACCATTGTGATGCAGTGTCGTTCGAGTGCAATGCATCTTTGAGTGGACCATACTTAAGACGCGGATGCAAAGCCGGCTGTTCCAAAGGCTATTGGGTAGGTTCCACAGCATATTTTGAAGGGAATAGGCCATTGTTTGCGAACCAAATCACTTCTTTATGCTAGCTCTTCAATTAGCAGTCTCTGCAGTAGTTGGCAGTGCTGAGGTGTGAGACAGGCATTGTAGGCCAAATTACTTTTTCCTGTGCCTAAATTTCCTTTTTTATATTTTTTCAAAGTGAAGCTTTTATATACAGGACTCAAATTTTGAAGAAGCTACTATTAATGGAATGCACATTGCATTATCAGAGGTGACACTGAAAGTTAACATAATAGCCATAAGATATACTGATATTTTATAAATCCTTAATCACTGTGCAAAAAAGATGAGTTAGTAGACTCAAGGAACTTCCACACAGGAGGAGGCCATTAGGCCCATCAAGCCTGCACAATTATGCCAACATCGTATTACTCCCCCATCTCCACAACTTCCAGTTAGTGATCCAACTCAATTTTAAAACTGACTCTGCTGCCACTACCCTTGAAGGGAGACCATTTCGAGCATTCACCACTATCTGAGTGAAAAACCCTGGCCTTACCACCTTCCTAACTCTTCTCTTCTTTACTCTTAAACTGTGATCCCTTGTCCTGTCAATGTGCATTGTGCTGAAAAATTATTCTGCACATATTTTGTCTATCCCCTTCATGATCTTAAACATCTCTGTCAGATCCCATCACAATCATCCCCTTTCTAATGTATAAAGTCCTGTCTCTTTCAGCCACTCCTCATAGCTTAATCGAACGAGGACTGAGATAATTTTCATCAATCTACACTGTACCCTATCTATGTCCTTCTTCCTTCTTCAGATGTGGTGGCAAAATCTGTACACTATTCCAGATGAGTCCTCACTAAATTCCTGAACCGAGTTAACAATACCTCTTAATATATCATTTGTCCCCCTACGAATGCAACCTAAACCCCACTAGCTTTACCTATGGCTATCTGGCACTGTGCTCTGTGCTTACCCCCAACATCTATTACATGTTGGTCACATCCTCTCTTGTGCTTCTTGTGTGTTTCTTGATGGTTACTTCTGTCAGCTTGCATCTTCTTCTGTTGATAGTATTTACTTTTGGTACGTTGTTATATTAAAAGTGGATGCTTGTCATTACACCTGTTCCCCTGGTCAAGGGTTTCTGGTCTCATCTCATCAATCTTTCCTTGCAGGTAGTAACACCACACCAGTGTAACCATATCACATGCTTCACTGAAACACGTCATCAGAGAGCAATTACTCCATTGTCTTCTCTGCCGAGTATTCCCTTTTCTGTTAGGACAGGCCAGAATATTTCCTTCGTCCGAAGCATTGCTGTCTTCATCCAGAACACTCTCTCATGCAACTGATCCCCTCGATGCCTCACAACCACCCTCTCCTTCCCAGCCTGACTCACATTGAATACCTTAGGCTCCATATTTCCTCTACACTAGCAACTTGCACTTTTGTGTCATCTATCACTCCCCCAAAGCGGTGATTACACTTCTTAGGATGCCCTCATCTCTGATTATGGATTTTCCCTCTCATTTCTTCCATCGTATTACCTTTCCTCTCTTATCAACCCTCGCTCTATGTTCGCCAGTGACTTCATCTGCCACCATTTAAGCTGTTTCGACTTTGAAACATCAAGCATAAGCTTTGACACAGCAGCAAAATCTTTTTTCTGTATTCTTTTTTCAAGGAAGCCAGTCTGATCATGCGGTCTGTAAACTTTGCAACTCACATATTTCCTTTTGGTTATGATTCACTTTTTGATTTGATTATGGAAAAAAAATTCCCATTCAACATCTCCTAATGCAGCTCAGAAAGGCTCATCTGACTATTTCCTCATAACAGCATTGATTTCATTAATAATTATAATTGGACAAGAGCCTCCCAGGTACTGTAATGGGATTGGAAATATATGAGAGAGAGAGAGAGAGAGAGAGAGAGAGAGAGAGAGAGAGAGAGAGAGAGAGAGAGAGAGAGAGAGACATTTGAGATGGCTTGAAGTCATCCCTTTGCAGCAGCAATAGGTCAGCTCTTTAATCCATTCCAAACACAACAGTGAGAACCCGTTTTTACAGATGAGCTAATTCCCCCAGAATTGAGCAATTTTAGTATGACTTGCAATTCCCCTTACTACCAGGAATGGCGCTATGCCATACATATTGATATTGGGAGAATTGTGGTCCTCTCCCTTCCATGGACTATTAATTTTATAATGCCTCAAACATTCCGGTACAAATCCCGAGCACAACCACTAGTATTCAACCCATTCCATCAAATACGCTGACTCCTCTCAAATTATAGTATGATGGACACCTTTTTGGGACCTCATCTCCTGCTATCTGCTTTCTTTCCTGGGGTAATTAATTATATTAGACTTCCAATTATTTTGCTCTTCTGATGCAGATTCTCTGATGGATGTGGTGAAGCATTTGCTCCCAAGTAGCATGCTTTCTCAGCTTGGAAAGTTTGCTTACTCAGTGCCAACTTCATTTATCTCCACAAAGTAAATATAAATAATGTGGACCGGTACTTCCTGAGTTACAGAGCCAGAGCTCGGCACCAGACCTTCCTGCAATCAAAGCTGATGGGTATGTCTCCATTGTTATAAATCTGGCATTAGTCAGTTGTCTGTCTTTGGGGTAAGGCCCTTCTCTGTTATGTCCCTCTCTGAAGGAGGAACCATTGTTGACACTGCTCACAACAAGGCAAAGCAATTTAATGCCATTTTTGCCTCTGAAGCCTGTGTTCCAGTCCCATCTCTTCTGGTTCCCAATCTTCTCCTCTTGAAAGACCTCACGATGTGCGAGCTTCCTACCATCTAAGATCGTGAAGGTATTTGCTTACCAACAAACCTCCCTAACTGGTGTAGAGGGAATAAATCTGCTTTTAATTATGCTTAGAAGAATTCTCTTTTCTGCTGTCTTTTCTTTTCAGCTAGTCCTTCCTCATAGGTTCTTTCCCTTTACTTGGAACGGCAACCAACATAACCCCAGTTAAGAAATATGGTGCCAAGACAATTGCACTTGACTATCATTTTGTCAGCATTCTTACAATAGTGTGCAAAGTGTTGGAGTCAAAATAACAGATCTTAAGGCCTATATTTTGTCTAACCTTCCAGTTTTTGTGTCCATCACTTATTATTCAACAGTTGACATGCTCCTTCTGTTGTTGTAACAATGGATGGATACTCTGAACCTCAAACACAAAATAAAAATGATATTCTTGGAGATATCTTAGATTTTCATACATTTTTGCTCTGGAATCCTGCCCTGCTTTATTAAACTTTCTGACAATGGCATTCTTGGGCAGCTGCCCTCTTAGCTAGCTAACAATTTCCACTAGCAAACAACTTCTTCTATTGGATCACGTGCTTTTTTGATACTCTCTCTGAAAACTGGTGTCTCTCAATGAAGGGTTTTGGGCCTGATCGGTTTTCTATTCAATAGCAATAACGTGTATTAATCACTCAACCCCCCCCCACCCATGTCACTTTGTTAATGACAACCTTACGAAATACTCACTCACCCTGGAGACAGAAAGAATGCAGCTGCCTCTCTCTTTACTGACCTGTGCAAGAACTACAACTTGTCACATGCCTACAATATAAATTTCAACAATGTCTCCAAGAAAGAATCGTTCATCTCACCCTCCAATAACTTTATTCAATTGAAAGCTGATTCCCTCAAACTCAATCTGACCCTCAGTTATAACCTTCTAAGCACTGGGATAAACGTATTTCAAAGATGGGCAAGAAGAATAGGCCTTGCTTGGGTATTCTGTGCCATCTTTCCTCAACCTCCAATAACTGTGAAATGCATGAAAACGAGGGCTGGCAGGATGGCCTGGTGTTATCCACACAGCCTTGTGAGCCTTTTAGGTGGGGTTTGAATCTCAGCTCAGCTACAATGTGTCATCTTGGTGCTTCACATGTAATGTGATACATCAGTGTGTGTGTGTGTGTGTGTGTGTGTGTGTGTGTGTGTGTGTGCGTGCGTGCGTGCGTGTGTGCGTGCGCACGCGCTGTCTCTCAGATGGACATTCTACTGTGTCCTGTCTGCTAGTATTGATTAGTGGATGTTAAAGAGTCAATTTTATCCTTCATGAACAGTTGGTGAATTATCATGTTGGCATCCTGGTTAAATTCCAAATTCCTGTCAGGGCTGTGGGTAGCAAGTCATCTGGTCTTCTTGGAAGTTCCTTCACACCAGGTTTCACTGCTTGCTATGTCAGAGTGTGGTTGCTATTTGAGCAGCTGCTTCTGCACTACAAACAAATTGACCAGGTAGCTTGCCTGCTTGATTTGATTGGCTTTATTCACATATGAAGGGCAACCTACACAACGCATGGACAGCATTTGTTTTTGCTGTAAATGAGCGTGCCATATCACCGAGGACTGGACCACCAGCATCTCATCTTGAACTCTTGGACACAGTGGAATCAAAAAACCCTTGCTATGATAAGTGGACGAGCTAAGACAATGCAACAGTTCAGGGCCTGCTCCTTTGTCATTGCTTACAGGTTGGTGTCCGTTCTATGTTCTGCCAGTTAATAACTGGCCTTGCTCCGAGCACAATTTCCTTCATCCCCCCCCCCCCACCGATACAAGATGTTGATTACAGACATGTTCTCTCTTCCTGTTGCAGCAATGTTCTTTCCATTGAAGTATTCCTGATTGTTTTTTCAAATTGATATTTTATGATTCTCATCTGAATTGTGGTTTACTAAGAATTTGCAACTTCTTAATTTTTATTTCTGCTCCTCACCCTTCCCCTCTTTCCCACTCACATCCTCTCCCTGTTTCCTGAATTATCCCATATCATTTTATTTACAATATCTATTTTGCTTGCCCGTACCCATTTTAGCATCTGCACTTTGCTTAAGTTTGCTTTGCTGATCTCTTTTCAGTCCCAAATCCCAAACTTCCCTTCAACCAATTATTTTCAAAATAAATCATTTGGTGTGAACAAGGATGGGTAGGGGGTTCAGAGTGTTTGAGATGAATTGAGAAAATTCAAACTGAGAAAAAGACAGAATAATGGGAGAATTATTTAAATCCACCATATTAAATATATGGTTCCAAAGATAACCTTTCCTTTTTAGTTTTATAATTTACATTATCATGAGCAGGGTGTGAGAATTTACAAGGGAATAGTCATCTTCATGAAAGCAAAGTGTCGACGGTACTCTTATCATAGAATCTGTCATACTCTTAACATTCCCTTATCAGATTTCATTTTATGAAATCCATTCGAAGACTTTTGTGGACACATTAACTTATTTTCATTGTAATCTCTGCTTTCCAATTACACCATAAGGGTCATGTTTTGCCACTGGATTCATCATCGTATTATAATTTTATTGATATGGAACACACATATATCTGTCATTGTTTTTATCTTTTTAACCTTGCAAGTTTCTTTTCCTTCATCACATCAAAAGTGGTTGTAACACTCTCCCAAAACTAACGATATGGAGGAATTTTGAAAATAAATTCTGGCCTCATTTGTGTGCCTCATCAGAGGTTATTCTAGAAACTTTGGGGATGTCAAAAGTGTGTCATTTGGTTGTTTTTTTTCACTTCATATTTTATGATTTTTGTGTTCACTGTACAGTAGTAATGTGCAAATATAAATTTAAAAGAGGAAGGCTTGTGGATTATAATTTAGCTCGTACTTAAATTTTTTAGCTCACCTGGAAGGTAGGAAGCTTGTGGGATGGCGCGTCGTCTGTCTGTCCGTCCTTCTGTCCACAAATACTTGCAACTTCTTCTCTGAAACCACATAAGATTTTGATGAAACTTTAGTACAATCTTCATCACTGTGCATGTACCAAATGTTTGTTCATGACATAAAAAAATTGGGCTCGAAGGGGATCTACAGGGGAGTTTCCCCCCGAATAGGTATTTGCTTTCTTCTCAGACACTACACATGCAATTCACATGAAACTTGTCCACAACCTTCATCAGCCATGATGTACCAAAGGTTGTTGACGGCATTAAAAAAATATACCATCAGAGATGGGGAATCCCCCACCATTGAAAGAAAAAGGTCATACATATTCCAGATCATGGGGGAGGTGACTTGGAAACAAGACACCATTTGGTCATCATCTCAAAAAAGTTCCCCAGGGGTGAGGAACGTAGTAACCAAAAATAATTGAAATCAGATAAGCGGTTTTCCATTTATTACAAAAAACATTTTTTTTTAAGATGGCCGCCCCAGTCGGTCATCTTGGATCTGGCCAAGCCCAAAATCAATCGGGTTCTTCCTTTTCAGGTGGTACATGTGTGACTTAAATTTCAAATCGATATGGCGAACAGTTTATGAGTTATCGCACTCACAGCTATAAATGTTGACGGACAGAGGGACAGCCGGACGACCCGGGTGACAACAATATCCCCCTTCCGCCACGTGGCGGGGGATAAAAAACCATAGGGATTTACTTTATTCTCCATTACATATTTGTGGGTCATCCATGCCTTCCAGTGGTTCCCTGTTTATCTTATCCAGTCACTAGCTGGTGAACATCCGGTGATATTTCCCCGATTTTTACAAGTACAAGGGTGCTTCTTACATTAATGATACTTACGAGCCAAATCCGCGCTCTGCGCGAAGTTTCGAAAGTGAGGGATCCTTAGGATGTCAATATATCCAGTGTTCATAAAGTGATTTATCGAATTTCTTTATATACAATGTTTCTTGTTACATTTTTTGTGTCAAATTCACCTTCTGAGGTAGTCAGCATGTGCAGAAGAGGGTTTTACATTGCAGACGCCGTTTTCTCGGAGTGGCATTACACCTCTCAGCGTTGACGGTCTGTCAACGACAGATGTAATGACATCAGCAAATGACCGGTGATGTCATGACGTCATTACGCCTCTCAGCGGTGACGTCACACGTCGGCATGCGAACGAATGTAAAAATTCGAAAATCGCCAAAAATTCTCAAACCTCTCTGTCTGGCACGATCTCACATAGCCCATGCTGTTCATTAGACCACAGAGTACCCGCATGCCGAAGGTGGCGACAATCCGTCCGGCAGTTTCGGAGGAGATGCGTCCACAAAATATGGCTTAGCGTATTAATATAATAATATTAATAGTTATAAGTGCAAAAATAATACATTATCCAGATCTGGTGGCATCATGGTGAGAGCAACTTCTCTGAGTGTGGGAGGTTGGTGGTTTGAATTGGGTTTGAACCCAGGCTGAGTCATACCAAGAGTTTAAAAATGGTATGTTCGACTTTCTTGCTTGATTATTTAGGCCGTTTACATAGACTATACCTTTATTACCATTGCCAGAGGAGAGGGTATTGCATTTGGGTCTGTTCCTTACTTGGCGAAAAACTTTTTCGCCAAATATGTTGGTCTGTAGCATTTGTCTGTCCGCCTGTTTGTCACACGATTTTTGGCCACAGTCTTGAATCAATTGTTCTGAATTTTTTGTGTATGTCGGTGATTGGCCATGGACAGCAACACTTAATTTTGGTGAAGATCCGAATCCAGATCCTGATACTAGAATTTTTTAAGTGATTCTTCACCATTGAGAGGTGGGGCCAAAAACGATATATAGCATGATATCTCAAAAAGTTATGGACGGATTCGGACGAAACTTGGTAGATAGGTTGGGAAGATCATGAGGAAGAATTGGTTCTATTTTGGTGAAGATCCAAATCCAGATCTGGATACAAAAATTATTACAATTTTAACTGATTATTCACCATTAAGAGATGGGGCTAAAAATATATATTGCATGATATTTCAAAAAGTTGTGGATGGATTCAGACGTAACTTGGTGGACTTGTTGGGTGTGCGACAAGGACAAATTGATTCGATTTTGGTTCAGGTCCGGAATCATATCCGACCAATCAGTGGGATACAAATACCGAGTGCCGTTCCGTTTCACCAAGTGTCACTCTACGAGTGATTTTTCATTCTGTCCGTTTGTCTGCACAGAACGTGAGTATTTGTATTCATTACATTAGAACCTTTAGAACCCGAAGACACTTTAAGGTCCCTAAGACACTCGAGAACTTTACAACCCTGAAACCCATTAAGACCCTATGGACCACAAACACCCACCAAGACCCTAAGATCCCTAAAACTCTTAAGGTCACTTAAGACCCTTTAAGAGCCGTAAAACCCTTTATATCCCTAACACCATTTAAGACTCTCAAGTCCCTTTCGACCCATAATACCCCTAAAACCTTTTAGACACTTTTAGACCTCTAAAACCCTTTAGATCCCTCACACCATTTAAGACCCTGAAGACACTTCAGACCCATAAAACCTTTTAGACCCTTAAGACCCCTAAGACCCTTTACATCCCTGAGACCCTATTGACTCCTAAAATGCTTTAGACCCTTTATATCCTGAAGATCCTCTAAGACCATATAGATCCCTAAGAGCATTTAGACCATTAAGATCCTTTAGATGGCTAAGACCTTTTAAGACCCTTTTGCCCCCTAACATCCTTCAAGACCCCTTAGTCCCTTGAGAGCCATTTAAGACACTATAGATCCCGATACACCCTTTCAAACCCTTAGACGTCTAAGACCCTTTAGATCCTCTAAGAGCCGAAGACTCCTTTTCTGCCCGTTAGACCTTCACACCTTTCAAACCTTTTAATACCCTGTATATCCCTTTAACCTTTTGACCCTTTTGTCCCCTTCAGAAAATTCTGACCCTTTAGACCTTAAATTACACCATTTACACCCCTTCGACCTTTAAGACCCTTTCGACACTTTAGTCCATTTTGACCTTTTCAGACTTTTTGTCCTTTCGACCATTTGACCTGAAATAACTTTTCAGATCTTTGACCTCCACACATTTACAACTAGACCATTTTGACCTTTTATTTGCCATCAACGACCTTTAATTTAGTACATCTTTCAATTTATTTGCCACACAAAATACACCACACAAAACAAGTGCTGGTGAGGGTCTGAAATCTTTGATTGCTCCTCCTCTGTCCCAAGAGCAGCATCTTCAAAAAGAAAAAAAAACAAAACAACCACTTGCCCCTAAAGTTATTTTCAATGCATATATGCCATTGGCAGGCAATTGACACGAGACGATACAACAAATTGTATGGAGATGTAAAGAGGCTGGATGTTTTCCATAAATTTCATAATTATTTGCTGTTCCACTCTCTTTGTTATCTCACTTGCTGCCATCTTGATGTTCAGCATACGCGTGAACACAGGAAGCACATTATTATGGTTATTCATTGTTATTCTGATGCACCATTTTCTGTTACAGAGCGTCGATGCTGCTGATTCATTTTCTTGGCAAGGGTCATACTGGGTGGTTTACCGTTGCCTTCCCAGCAGTAGTTGTGGCAGGAATTTGGAATTTGGCCACGGTGCCAGCTACTGCCGGCAGACAGGACACCAGTATAACATCCATCTGAGGGACGGCACACACACTGATGAATCTCCCTGCCTATGAAACAACAATGGTAGTTTATAGCTGGGACAGCTTAGAGGTGAGTGTGTGTTATGCATTACTGACTCTATAAAGACAAATTCCCTCAAATTTATTGTCTACATACATTACTCTGCCTTTTAACAAAAGTCCAGGTGAAATTTGACATAGGTTCTTATTTATTAATTAATCTCTGCATTATTTCACAAAGCCTTGCCATTGTGATGGATATCGGCATGTCACCCAGGTCATTTATTTATCTGTTTTATGATTTATGGATGCCAATTTGCCATACTTTCGTATTCACTGTAAATATCGTTTGGAAGTGGAAATCGGAATTGCTTATTGAATTTTAATTACATCGGTTATTCATTTGAAACCACGTCTCAAAACCAATGGTCGTTGGCCATTTTGTGCTTAAAAATAAACATTAACACATTATAAAGCAATTGGACCCATTTTCGGTAATGCCATTGACATGCATTCAAGCAGAGCTGTGAAAGTTACCTATTGTGTGTGCATAACAACCCAGTAATATTTGGAAATTAAGTGCCTTACAAGTTTCTGGATTGATCCCTGAAAAGAGCAGGTTTAATCCCCACTGCCTTTTCCCCCTTCGGGAATTGATAATCAATAGATGCTCTTTTCCCCAATCCCTCCCGTCCCTCGTCCCACCCCATCCCCATCAGCCTGCTGCCCAGCAGAGGAAATATCCTGGCCCAGTAAAATAAATAGCAGCCATTTGAAAAGGTAATCGATCATGTGCTTGTTTGCTTGTTTTAACACAGCAAGACACTTTTAGTTACCATTTAAAGAGGCATGCTACATCATCGTATGACTGCACATTTTAAACTGTTGAATTAACTCTTTATGTGTACTATAATAACTTTTATTTTTGTTTTTTTTTCAAGTAAAGCATTTTCTTTCCTCTTTCACTTTGTTATATCCCTATTTATCTATCCAATTGTTCTATCTTTCCAATTTTGCTTTGTTCTATCTCTGTTTATTACCCCGTGCGCACGAAGTGAAAAGCAGGGTTAAGCAATTGGTTCACTTGGTCTGCTTGTCTGTCTACAGACATCCGTCTATGGTGGAGGAACTACTTCATTTAAATTTAATTTTACTTTTTAAACACTGTAGAACACCAATCAGAACATGAACCTGGAGTTTAGCAGTACTTTGGCTCTGAAATTGGCTAAATGTACGGAATCTCATCCCGATCACACATGGGCAGAGAGGAGTAGGATGATTATTTTAGTCTGGCAGTAAAACATAATAGAAAATCATTCTAAACAGGAAACTTACTGTTTTTAGTGATGTCATAAAGGACATATACAGCAGGCACGGATAACTAATTTAACGTGCTCAATAAAATGGTGTAAAATACAATGTGTCAATGGCGGTTAACCTCCAAAAAAAGCTTTTTTTCTACAGCCTTTAAAATGTCCTGATCTGATTCGTGTTCTCGCTCTTCCATGAGTGTTGACTCTGTATACAAACAACTGTCATAGATTGTCAATCATTATGCAGGCTTGATTAGCTGAATGGTCTCTTCTTGTGTCAAAGTTCCTAGAAAGGGAAGTCATCTATTATATATTGTGAACCATGGTGTCTGTCTCCCATTTACGGCATCTGCTTCCCACGCTTTGTTTGAAAAACTCAACGTTCACTTTTGAAATGACGGGAGAACAGGCATGAATAATAGTAATGCCAAATTTTATTTTGCAAACAGGATGGTTTTCCCTCTTTTTAGACAAATTGAACCTTCGCAGCCCGATGTTGCATGACCATTTCACTGTGGATGGTATAAGTAGCTGAGAGCTTTGGTTCTGAGTGAAATGGACAGTGTAACACAATTAACTTTTTTAGCCTATTAAATAATTTAAATTGACAGATTAACTTGAATTTTTCCATGACGGATACTTTTCCTAGTTTCAATGTAAGTATAAGTGGATATTTCTCCTATCGGGACAAAATATCTAATGTCCCTCACTCGAGGCCACTTGACATATATTAGGAGGAATGCAAAAGGATAAATATTTTCTGCACTTTCTCTTTGCCCCAGCTGTATGTCTCCTACACACCTCCTTCATTTTTAAGAATTATTACCACACGTGTGTAGCACAAACCAGGGTTACACAATTTGTTCACTCGTCTGTCTGTCAGTCTATGATCGAGGAACTACTTACTGTATGTTTTAGCGTGAGAGTGGATACTTTTTTCCCAGGAAGTCTGGGCCCCGACTTGCATTCAGAATCCACTTATCTATGGTTTAAGACATTGAATTGCATAACTAAAAAACAATTGCAAAGTGTGATATTTTCTGAAATAAATTATAAAGATATATTTTTATTTAAAACACAGTACTTGGGCTCATACCCAGATGTGTGTGGGGGGGAAGGAGGGGGGGGGTGAACCAACCCCCCATAAAATCACAAATCACGAAGTTCCACATTTTTTAGCATTCATTTTAGTCAGGTGAATTTGCAAGAAGCCAACACCAAAGAAAAAAAAACAACTCGAACGTAGGCCTTCTTTAAGGGTAAATGTCAATAATTTCAACGTGCCCCCAAGTAATGCAGTGAATCTGGGCACTATTTGCATCTTTTTTATTTATTTATGCCTCCGCTGATGATGTCACTGGAAGTAGTACGTTTTCAGGTTGTCTGTCCGTCCATGCTGATTTTCTCTGTAGCCGCTTATCCGATTAACACAAAATTTCCAAAATTGGTGTGACTACTCATGTAAAATGTTGAAATCAAAACAATGACGTCATAGGTTACGTGGTGTGGCAGCCATGTTGGAAAAAAGGGAAAACTTTGGACCTCTGTAGCTCTGACACTGCTCAATGGGGTACAAATTGAAAATTGGCACATGTGAAGAACTCCCCATGGGAAACAAGTGTGCTTCTTTGATGATGTCAAAGGTGGCTTCCTTATGACGTCTTAATTGCATATGTCGAAGGCTTTATCTGATCGGTATGAAAATTGTTGAGGGTCATAAATTGTTGAGGGTCATCTCAGGCTAAATTGTATGGGGTGGGGGGGGGAGGAAATTGATGACACCATTGGTAAGATGGTTTGGCAGCCATATTGTTTTTAACATAAAAACATTCAAAACTCTTCTCCAAAATGGCTGAACAGATTGAAGTGAAACTTTACAGGTATGATCGCCTATCCATGAGGAACAAAAAGTTCTCCACCGATGACATCATAGGTCACATGGCTTGCAAGCCATATTTGATTTATCCTAATACCTCCAAAAACGAGTAAAAAGGACATAAAGTGTCATAGCCCCCATTGTTTTATGAGTTTTGCTGGATGCATTTCAATAAAACACATTATCAAAGATTTTCGACTTTCACTCCTCAGGATAAAACCATAAGCAGATGAAGAAGAAACACCAAACTCTCGTTTATAAAGTTACAACATAATGTCCTCAACAATGATTGGTTGAGAGAAAGAAAGCACGGGATTACCTGATTGGTGGATCCATGGAGCATCATGAATAATGAGGAGGCGGAAATGAATCACCAAAGTACCAGCAGAAACATAATGCTAATTAGCTGAGGGCTAGTTGGGGGAGGGGGAGTGGTTTTCATGATGACTCAACTGACTGTGGTAGAGTTGTCACACAGTAGATATATATTTTGAGTACATTATGTATTTGAAATAGATATATATTTGGACTATGATGGCTTAAGTATGTGACGACTCTACCACAGTCAGTTGAGTCATCAAGAAAACCACTCCCCCTCCCCCAACTAGCCCTCAGCTAATTAGCATTATGTTTCTGCCAGTAATTTGGTGATTCATCTCCACCTAATCATTATTCATGATGGTTCATTTCTGCCTCACACACATGGACATACAGACAAATGTATGAGACACAACAAAAGACTGTTAGACAAGACAAACACAGCCACTGAGTTTGGAGAATGTGCCATTAATTCCTAGAATACTCTGAGTACCAGCGACACCACAACAATGGTGCAACCGCCATTCTCACGGCACTCAGAGGGGCATTTCCTCAGGAGGAATTACCTCCTTACCAGAGATGCCTTACTATGGGGATTATCCATGCTGTTATCCTTGTAAATGCTGAACGTCAAGCATGGAAGCAGCATGTACCATTTCAAAAGTCTTTGGTATGACTTGACTGGAGATCGAACCAACAACCCCTAAGAAAATCGGAGTGGACACGTTAACCATTACGTCACCGAGTCTGCTTCTTGATATTTATGAAATGTCTGGATAGAATCAAGATAATTGCCTTCAAGCTTGACAACAACAGTAAATGTTCATTGCACATGTTTTTTTTTGTAAACAAAGCTTCATTGTGTTGCAAAAGCAAAATTTGAGATTTATCTTAGTTTATTTGGCAATTCTGATCATATATGTTTAGTTTTGTCATTTATATTTGTGATTAAAAGTTCATTACCTTCACCAGAGGAGAGGGCATTGCTAGTGCCAACCAGAGATCAAATGACACCCCAAGCAAGGGGTGTCTTTGGTGCTCCCTCTCCGTTTGTTTAACTTTTGAATACTTTATGAGGGGGTAGCGAGTGCAAGCAGTACTGAGGGGGTAGTGAGTACAGGCAGTGGTGAAGGGGTCGGGAAGGCACGCATTGGTGAAAGGGTAGTGAGCGTAGAGATATTTAAGATAATGAAGGGTATCCACAAAATAAGTGCAGAAGAATTATTCAGCAGAATAGATAGTGATAGGACCAGGGGACATAACTCGAGAGTAAAGAAGAGGAGAGTTAAGATGGTAGTAAGCCAAGGATATTTAATTCAGACGTTAATTAAAGCGTGGAATGGTCTCCCTGGAAAGGTATTGGCAGCATAAACATAAAATCTTACTTGACAGTGGGACAAAATGGACAGGGGGACACCATGGAGGTTGTGGCGATTTAACTTTCCCCCATCTGTAAGGGGAGTTTGCGACTTGCACGAACTCCATATTGAGGTGTATAATAGGCTTTCATGGCTTTCAATGGGGCACATGTTCGGGACATAAATATTATTAACAAACATTCGATTAGTACAACAAAATATAAATATGCATTTCAATAAAATGTCTGTTCCCCACTGTATTGTCCTTCCCTCCCCCACCCCATCTTGTCTCCTGTCATCCTCCTGCCCCCTTGTTGAGCGTCATGTGTTAGCTCCCATACAAGGCTCGAGAATGTATTGACCCTATGCACTAAGCGAGTGACGTCACAGCAGAAGGTAAGGCTCCGCCATATTGAGTGGCAAAAAAATCATGACTACCACGCACGTGTCATGTGAACTTCTGGGCTATTTCCATGGATTAGATGATTTTTATAAGAAGAGGTACTGCGAAAAACTGAAGCTGTGTGGTCTTAATGAAGATCCTTATATTATTTCAAAGGATAAATGGAGAACAGAAAGGAAATTGTGGCCTCAAATCGTTTTCCCTGACATCTATGTTTACCTTGTTGAAACGTGAAGTCCTTACACTCAAGCCAGCCTGAAAGCCCTCACGAGTATGGACGCTTACTCATATTATGTCGCCGGGTTTGTTAGTGACAATCTCGACAAAAGCTGACAAGAACTGCATTATCGTGAGGACAAAGGTAAGCCTGTTTTCTTTCATTTCACTATTATTGTATTATCGTTATTGCTTGTTTTGTTCAGCAACCAGCGTCACTTTTTTAACCTGACTGCTGCCACAAGTTAATTTCAAGTGAAGCTCTTATCTAAATGCTAAGTTTGTAGAAAATCTTCGTTCATAAGTTTCCTTACAGATACATTATATTTTTTCCATGACAAACATCCAGTGTAATGCCACACTGCTGTGGATATTTCCAAGTGCTAGTTAACCTCCGCCATCTTCGAAGATGGATGGAGGTTACTGTTTCACCCCTTTCTGTTTGTTTGTTTGTTATCTTGCCAAAACGAAGTTTTTGCAAGATATGTTAGTCAACTTGTATGTTTTTTTTGTTTTTTTTGTTTTTTTGTCTGTAATCACGTATAAAAAATTCTGCAGAGCACAGTTATCATTGGAAAATTTTGTAACTTCGCATATCAGAGGCCTATAGAGGTCCCTTTCAGTGCATAAAATTTTGAAGGTCAAGGTCAAAGGTCAAGGTCACTGTCGCAAATCAGGGGAGTCGACGAAACCCTTATTTTTTGAGT
>BROF01002548.1:175840-196763 GCA_024346535.1 Eptatretus burgeri
ACGCATAAATGACATGTATTCCCACTAGACAACGGGTTTGGGCCTAACTACACATATACTTACCGAGATATCTCACCTAAGGGACCTGAATGGTGGTTTGCGAATTTGGTAACCACAACAATATATTCCACAAATCCAAACCGATTGGGCACAAATCCGATAGAGGCCCTTACACTAGACATGCAATTGACATATAACATGTAACACCAAATATGATCTCAATTCGAGTCTATCTGCAAGCTTTAATAAATACAGAAAGGGGAGGAGGGAATGGTGGCAAATTGAAAATTAATTAATGAACATAATCTCCCCCCCCCTTCCCCACCCCAACCTCCATGCCTGTTAGCAAACATAGAAACACCTTATTTAAATGGGCGCATCAGATCATAAAACAAGGGCCAATCACCGGCTTTACAACCACGGAAATCTGTCAATAAAATATTCAATGTCTGACAGATTGACATGGTGTGCCTGCACGAAGATAGTTGACTGTGAAATGACCCTAAGTCAAGGCAAAATAATTCTATCTCACAGACAATATGATGTCATAATGCTACCTCAGGGATACCATGGCCTTACACTTTTGGATGACCCTCATGTCCCTCCTGTCCACCCTGGATACACTGATGGCTGAATCAGCCCTCAGTTCAACCAGGGCAGAAATTTAGAAATTGGCTACTTTGCCAGCAAGCAATGATATTCTCTTCTCGAATGGTACTGCTGAATTATATATATATATATATATATATATATATATATATATATATATATATATATATATATATATATATATATATATATATATATACAAACAAGGGACAGCCAGTGGTGGAACCGGCTTAAGGTCCTCTCTATACTCAGTGATGGAACATCGTGCCTGCAAATCACCAGGTGACAGTTTGCACTAAGGCCAGGCGTCGAACCCAAACGACAGCTCAAAGATGAGCACGCCACCTCTAAGTTATCCTGTCAGCCTGCTTGTTGTATCTATCAGCAACCAATTAAAGTGGCTGGGTCATGTTTGTCCCATTTCCTCACACTGTATGCCTAATAACAATTACTTAGCTTTGCACTGGAGAGCAGAAAATCAATAGCCTAATGAGGGATGTGTTTTTGGATAATCTGGTACTTCATTTTCTCAGCCTAAACGTGTTGGTAAAGCCTTGTAATGCTCACACACAGTTGCCTCAGTCATCTTTGCTCAAGAATACGGGTTGAAGAGGAAGATAAATTATAGAGACATAGGCTGAAAGATAGCTAAAATAATCAGGTGCAGAAAGCAGGACGTGGAGACACATGTGTTTCACCATTGTGGAGTACT
Organism: Eptatretus burgeri; assembly: GCA_024346535.1. Taxonomy (NCBI): domain Eukaryota; kingdom Metazoa; phylum Chordata; class Myxini; order Myxiniformes; family Myxinidae; genus Eptatretus; species Eptatretus burgeri. The sequence goes on from BROF01002548.1 coordinate 177,162, forward strand.
ATCTGCCACTTGTGTCCAAGTTAGGCCATTGGCGATGGAGTCACCTGGCTTGACACATCTCACAATGTTTGATGTTTTCTCATCTTGGAAGCACCATGGTACTTCTTTTTTTTCATATGCAGCACAAGGCTGAGGGGAAACTTCATTAGCGGAGGGCACGGCAGACATTTGGAATTTGGCAAGGGTGCGGCATTAACTCGCCTACTCTGCGTGAAGGACACCGTTGGGGAACTCTAACGTCCACCAACTACTGCCGGCTGACTGGACACCCGTTTAAAGTCCATCCAAGGGATGAATCACCCTGCCTGTGAAACACCAGGATGACAGTTTATCGCAGGGTCAGGATTAAAACCTTGGTTTAGACAGCTTAGAGGCAAGTTTGCGTACCTCTCGGCCATACTGTCAGCCCAGCACCAAGGTAGACTACTGTATATAATTAGAACGGCACATGGTGGAGCGCATACCTCCACCAGGCTAAACAGTTTGTTTTTATTATTCCACTGATAGGCCGGATCTGCATGTGGATCTGAACCAAAATCTAATTGGCTTGTTATTGTCACCTACTCAACTCATCCACCTAGTTTTGTCATAATCCGTCCACAACTTTTTGAAATATCATTATATATAAAATATATATAAAAAAATATATATACATATATATATATATATATACATTGTATATATCTATATCGCTTTTGGCCCATCTCTCAATGTGAAAAATCAATTAAAAAAAAAATTAAACACTTCTCGTGTCCAGATCCATATCTTCACGAAAATTGAATCAATTCGTCGTTATCACACACTCAACCTGTCCAGCAAGTTTCGTCCGAATCAGTCCATTACTTTTTGAGATATCCTGCTCACAGACAGCTAATCAGACTGACAGACAGGGGTGAAAACATAACCTCTGGCTACCTAAGGTGGCAGAGGTAACCAATCAATAAGGAAGAAATTCTCTTGGTGATAACTGATAAGTATTAGCTGTCCAGTTAGGTATCTGATGCTTGCTGAGGTACGATCAGATCTGAAGCTTAGGCCAAAAAAAAAAAAAATGTTGCATTGGCGTAACGGGTCACTGAAAAATAGGGTAGGTCGGTCGGGATGTTTTTTTTTTGTTTTTTTTTCCTAATAAATCCCTCCCAAAATCTCCCCCGGCTCGAGTACCACCCTTTTTGTCGGCGGGTTCTGTCCGAAACACTTCCGGGTTTTTGCGATCGCGATCGCAATCAACAAGATACTTGAAAACGATAGCAAAACAACAAAAATAGCAATAAAATAGGGTCGGCAAAATTTTTCGATAGCAAAAAAACAAAAAAAAAACGTAGGGTCGGCGGAATTTTTAGGGTCGGGCGGGTTACGCCAATGCAACATTTTTTTTTTTTGGCCTTATGGTGAACCTATGGATTATGGAAAACCCTCCAAATGATGAATATTTGTTTCAACATACAAGAAAAAGTACTACCTGTACTAACACCAGTAAGTACAAAGTAAGTGCATTAAGATGGTCCATCACAGGTCCTATGTAGGTGTCTCTTTTTGCAATGATAATGTGATGAGTAACTGAGAGTAGTGGTTCTGTTACTGGGAATTGCATGATCACTTCTGATTGCTTTCTGATTTCCTTGGTACAGTTTCCGAATGGTGAGACATGATATGTTTACTAGTAATAGGTGCCCACAACCATCCCTGACCATGTTGTGGAGCGTCGGCTTCGGCCAACGTTCCACTTTACTCACTTGTTTTTTCTTCTGTCCTCACCTTTTCACCTTTATTTACTTTTAAATTCGTTTCCCCTCAACCGCTTGAGCAATCAACACAAACTTTCAACATAGGAGTGCCTACCCATCTATAAGTTTGTTTTTTTTAAACAAAGTTACATGATGATTGGATGGAAAATGCGGCCGGCATTCCCAAAAGTCTGATTTCTGCAGGCATGGGTTGCAGGGTGTTTCATGTATCAGGAATAAACAGCCTTGACCTCGCTTTGTTCAGCCTCAGCCGAATCAACTGAAGGTTGACGAAGATATGTTAACCGCTATGTGAAGCATAGTAATCATGAGTTACGAAACGTCAGCATTACTTTGCTTCCCACAGTGGGAAGCATTACATACCTTTGTCAACCTTGAGATGATAAATATGTTTGACTTATTCACCGACACAGACTAACACCAGCCAAATGTTCCCCTCGTGACTCCAACCATGGACTGCCATTCCAAGAGGTTGTGGGTACACATCTGAGTGAAGGCTCTACTATTAAGTATCTGGATTTTAAACATCGGAAACATGAGTTTGTCGCAGGAGAATTATTATATTTCTATTGGATTGTCAAAACCAAAAATCCAGCTTGCTCACTGAAAAAATATTTGGAGCAGTTAAAAAAGGAAGGAAAAAGACAATTCATTCACACTCCTGGATGAAGACCACGTTGTGGTCGAAACATCAGACCTGAGCTTGCTTGCTGGGCCGCTACATGAGTTGGTTGTACCTTCATTTTTCAATATGAATATTTCCAACTACAATCTTTTTTTTGTATATAATGTCGAGGCTCATATGAGAGCTACATTTTTTTTTTGTGAGATAATTGCTCTTTACGAAGTCATACTAAAATGCCACCAGTAATAAAAAGAACTCCACATTATATAGTTAGTGTAAATTACACTCATAACGGAAATTATGTGTTTGTAATATGCTTGGTGTGAGCTTAATGTTTAGGGTGGTGGGCTTGGGATCTGAGGGTCCTGAGTTCAAATCAAATCCTGCTTTACTGTTGAATTAATCCCAGGTGTGGTTGACTCAGCCTGTCATCCTTCTGAGATCGGCAAAGTGAGTACCAGCTTGCTGGGATGATTGAGCCATTTGAGTATCCTGTGTTGGAGTGGTGACCTGTCCAGGATTGAGCCCAATAGCCCAGGAGACTGCTGCAGCAGCACTGAGTCTCTGCACAGAGTATGGTCCCAATGAATTTATGTAATTATTCCACAATTGAGGAAAAGTAAAACATTTGGAAAAGGTTAATATCTCTGGAAAACTAACGGCATCATCTGATTACATAAAGAAGTTAAATTCCACCAAAACGGATTTGCAGCATCCACCCAGTCTTTGCTTAATGACTATTTGTTTTATTTTTGTGAACAAGGAAAAAAATTCTTGTACAGTAGTTGCAGCCATGTGGTCAAAGAAGGTAGCTCACTGCAAAGGAAGGACAGACAATGGCGGGTCATTGGGTTCAAAACCAGCCAAGTTTAAATCAACATGCACTTTCTAATGAAACATCTTGGGAAAATAGGGAAATTGCTGGTATCTGGATGTCACATGCAATGTTCCCTTGAATGAACATGTTGCAGTCTCCACCTAACACGAAGCAGATTAAGTTTTAAATGAAAATGCTATGACTTTTCAGGATTGATGTTATGGCACTGAAAATATCATCATATTGTATGAACGTTGGTGTGGTTATCAGCCTTGTGGAGCCAACTTATTTTTTACCACTCAAACCATAGTCCCATTATGCCTGCTGGTGTGTGTGTGTGTGTGTGTGTGTGTGTGTGTGTGTGTGTGTGTGTGTGTGTGTGTGTGTGTGTGTGTGTGTGTGTTAAAATGCAACTTTTGGCTGAGTTGCAATCTGTGAAAGACATTGAATCCCTGCAAGCTACATTGCCAACAGACTCCTGCTCTGGATGTGTAGCTGCCCAAAAACTTTCTTGACTTTGCCTTCTCAGCAGGCAAGATTCTATCCAAGATGCTCTTGCATTTTTTGTTTGTTGGGCTCAGTATCAGCGGATATTCTTCCAGAATCGGAGTGCAGTTTTCACCCTGGTCAGGGAACTGCAGACGGGATATTATAAAGGCTCTTGGGAGAGCTGGTCTTGAGGGAAGAGACGTAATTGGCAGGCCATATCTGCTGGATGAATGAAAATTGCGTCCACAAGCAAATGATGTTCAGCAAATTGCCGAGAGATAAATGAAATGGAGACAGAAGAAAAATTTCAAGGACTTGCTCAAGAACACCATGGAATAGTGTATTTGATACCATCAAATGAGTCACTCATTTTTGATAGCATTAGTTGGTGCCAACAGGAGAAATCGGGAGTGAAAGACTTTTAGACCAACTGCCATTGCGAACAAGAGCAAAAGCACAACAAATGGAAGCCAAGCCTTTCTTAAAATTTTTAACAGAATCATGCAGTTAGCAAGCATAATGCAACCAGGCAGGGCTTCAGGTGGCTCCAAGGATGGACGATTCAGTCATTAACAGTCACAAGATTGCTGACTTCATCAAAATTAAGGGTCTACCAATAACGTTGAGGTCTTCAAAATTTAGTTCTTTAAATATTTCATTCTTTCTTTTGGCACTGTCATTAAAAATGTTTCATTCCGTGTGATTTAGAGTATGCCCAATTTATTCATTGAAATTTTTAATGATGAAAGAGATGAAGATCACAGTTAGTGTAAGTTGCTTTAAATTCTATAACAAATACTGAAGGTAACTTCATGGATGTGAAACTGAAGTCACCGTGTGTTGAAAGCATTTCCTCTCAAAAGGAGGTCATATGTATAATTAATTCCATTCTCTCACACAGATATATAAGAATTTTATAATTCTACATACAATACGACAACAGAAATTAAATGGCATGTCTGAAATATTGCCAATTGCATCACTGTGATGCATTAGCTTACAGCGCAACACTTTTAACTGGAGATTTAATTGCAAAACTTTTTGAATTGTCACCCATATTATCAAGGAAAATTATTTCAAAAATAGGGTAGCCATAGTAATAACATACAACAGCACTTTGTTTAATCATTGCATGCATAAAATGCAAGCTCGTCAAATACTTCAATATTCTCTTTTGAGGTGAATTGCACAAAAGTTTGTTCTGTTCTCTTGCTTCATGCAGAAATATGGTGAGAACGCTGAACTTTAGTTTGTAAGCACTTTGTGATGGCTACCCATCCTTGAGACTAGATCGAAGCAGGTGCATTTGCGGTATAAGCATCGAGCTCCTTAAGTTTCAATGACCTCAATAAGTGTTCATTTTGTACTGATTTTTATTTCGGCGAGAGAAATATAAAGTCGACAGTGAGTGCAAAATAAATAAATAAATAATTATAATAATAGTAATAATTATTAAAAACAAAATAAATAAATAATGAATTATAATAATAGTAATAATAATTTAAAAATATAACCATCAGCGATGGGGAATCCCCTGCCATTGAAATAAATGTTTACGCCCAGCCAGCCGGACGGACAGATGGACGGACAGCCGGACGGACGGACGACCCGGGTGACAACAATATCCCCCTTCCGCCACGCGGCGGGGGATAAAAATAAATAAGTAATTATAATAATAGTAATAATAATTAAAAAAATATACCCATCAGAGATGGGGAATCCCCCACCATTGAAATAAATGTTGACGCCCAGCTAGCCGGACGGACGGACAGACGGACAGCCGGACGGACGACCCGGGTGACAACAATATCCCCCTTCCGCCACGCGGCGGGGGATAAAAAAAACTATATACAGTACATACTGCACAAACATAAACATACATACACACATACTTTTTACCTTTGCAAAAGGTGTTTGTAATTGTTGGAGGAAAAAGAGAGTAGGGTCATTGGGGAAGAGGATAGTGAATATGGAGCAAGGGGACAAAACGGAAGAGGCATTTATTTGGAAGTAAAAATTCTGCCAGATTTGTGTATGTAATAAATGAATGGTCCTTTACAGTATTACTTCATTATCTACAGTACAGTATATGACAACAAATTTCTCAATAAGCACAAATAAACTCTGGCCAGATCGTTATTGCAGATCTTTTAGGTTCACAGAGTGCATGGTGATGGTTAGGCGTTTCACTGACCTGTGGATTTATGTTTTGTAAACCCTTCTCAAATCAGCGAAAGCATTGTACTTGTTCTCTTTGGTGTTGCTCATGTTGCTGGGTCTCTGGTTTCAGTTTATGGTTTATGCTGTTATTGCAGTTTTGAATGCATGGCATGTTTGGTTTTCATCGAGTTGTTGATTTCTTTAGGACTGTTTATTACTTGCTCGTCCTAAACTCTAGTCTTGTTGTCATAGATAAATATTTGTAGTGACGACTTGTTGCTTTTCAAAACCAGAATGTATGTTATTTTGGCCAGGTCACCTGAGTTCATCATACTAAAATATGCAATTTGGTGTCTGTTTGTCTGTCTGTCTGTTCATCTGATCGCGATACATTCGGTCGTTACTTATCCAATCTCAACCAAACTTGAGAAGAAGACAAAGTGTCACGTGATGGAGGTTGTAGCGACTTCATTTGCCCGACTCCCCAAGGAGGTTTTTTGCCTTGGGCGAAATCCGTTTTAAGGCGTATAGATAGCTTATCATGGCGTTTTTCCAAGGCTGCTTCTAATCACAAAAATCAACGCTCATGATAAAAGCATAATATTAATGTTATTACAAAACAATATTGAGACTAATAATATCCCCTCTCCCCAAGGGGATTTTTCTCCTAGTACAAATGCCATGTTAATACGTATAAATAGCTTATCATGGAATTTTGTGGTGCACCCCTACCGGAAATAAAAATATATTATAAACCACAAACATGTATGATTACGCTTTTAAACAGTCACTACTGCTGTTTAACACTCAACTGAAAGGGAGGAAATCCGACTTTCTTGAGGCATTATATTGTTACGGCTGTGGAAATTCGCAGAACACCATAAAGGTTCCTCAGATTAGCTGTGCCGGTAAGCGAGTGTTCAGATAGCTTTCCCCACCGTTGTTTAGAGGGATTTATTCGTGATCACCGGGCTGCGACCCTTTGAGATAGCCGTTTTTCTTTATCTATCGTTATTTTGAACCAGGCAAACAACAAACGCCACCAAGTACGCCACAGCGCCAAGCACGCAACAAACCTCCACACAAACAACCGCCACCAACTACGCCACAACGCCAACCACGCTACAATAACCATCACAACAACCACCACCATCTTCGCCACTACGTCCGCTTCCAAATGCCATCCTCCACGGAACAGGCTACGACGGTTTCCGCGTCGGAAACCGTCCGAGAACGTCAAACAAAGGTGCCAAGGAAAGAACTGCGATGACGCACGGGTTTTACCGCCTTTTTTCTCCGAGGCTGGTGTGAAGGGAAGGGGGCAGGGCAGCTCGCTTCCGATTGGTGGATGCACGGAGTGAGGTGGTCGGAGTGAGGGCACGCCCCTTTTCGAGAAGCTTCTCGAAGGAAGGTGGAGCCGAAAACGGGGTGGGGCGAAGGGCGGAGCCCCACGCTATAAAGGGCGGACCGCACGCGAGGCTCACCCTCTCTCCGTGGTTCATGCGTCTCTCCTGCCCTGTCTCCCCGGTGGTCCAATTCCTCTTCTTCTTCCTCGCTTGGTTCCTGCGCTCGTGGTCCTGTGAGCGACCTGTTGCTGGGAGACGCGGATGGAAGGCGCAGCAGTGCCAGCTGTGTGGTGGACCTGCGCGTCTGGACGAGGAGCACCGGAGAGAGCTTCCCGGCCACGTGGGAGGCCCGGAACCAGGAGCGACCACGCCGACAGTCGAGGGAGCGGGACATCGCGACTCGCCGACCACCGAGGCACCTTGAGGGTGCAGGTAACCGGCCACGGTCTCGCGGGACCCGTTCGGTCCTCCAGGTCCCGCGTTATAAAGGTCCCCGGACCCCGTCTACCTCCCTGCCTATGGGGAGGTCTTTCCTTTTGTTTTTCTATGCATGCTGTGGCACTGTGTCCTGTTAAGTAACGACTGTATAAGTGACTGTAGATTATAATCATATTCGGTTGTATTGCTTTTGCTTCTCGCCTGAATATTGCATGACTGCCTTGGCTGTATATACGTGTGCTTGTAATAAATGTGCTTTGTTTGAATGTTCCCAGTTCGTTGCGTCTTTTCCCCGTTGAAAATGCCATCTTGCATCGTGGAATAATTAGTTGGGTTTTAAACACCCGGTAAGGAGGATTGGATCCGTCGAAGTCGGCGATAATACTCGCTCGGTTATCGCTTTAGAACGGAACGGACCGCTTAAGCGGTTCGTGTCCTAAGCCGATCTGGGGCGCGGTGCAGCCCCTCAGTAGGTTACCTGCGCGAGTACTTAGGTATATCGACATTCGGCGATTCACCCTATTTCGCGCGGGTAGAATGCGGACTGGGCTGTGGTGAGGTTAAACCCCCACCCGTGACTGGTTCCTGGTGATAGTTCCAGGAGGGTCACGACTGAATTGTCTGTCCGGTGGGCGATGCCGCTGCCATTAGAGGTACGCGGCTGCTCGCACGCCGGCGGGCGCGAATTCGTAACAATATGTTTATCACATTCCCACAGACTAACAGATATGACTGTAGATCTACTGTAATCGATATACCCCAGAAAGGATAATAAGATGGCCCTTCCTGTTGCTCCCCTCGGGAGCAGGTGTACTAGCCTCAGTAAAAATGCCGTTAGCAGGTTCAATGTGCAGATGTGATTGGAGGGAAATGGGGAGCAGATTGTGGTTTAATCAATTTCAGGATATGTCTCTTTGCTGATGAATATATGTACTTTGAATGTGAGATTTAGGACCTGTCTTGGCCATTGTGTCTTTGTGCATCGAACTCTGCTTCGAATGACAAAAATACATTCTTAAACTCACAAAAGTGTAAGGTGTTTTGAAGAATGTTCCTTGCAATCTGTAAAAAGAGATTACAATGCCATTTTCAAGACAGGAGGTATTGAATGATTTCCAACTTTGGTACCAGTATCTTTGCCACACCGGAAGCTTTCATTACTTGCATAAATGGGAAAGGTGGATTTGTTGCATCAGCCTGAGATGCAGAAAAGGTCAAAGTGCTTGCAGCCTCTGACCCTGCCATCAAAGCATAGCTCTGCATTGGACATCCTTGGTTTCACAAATGGATTTTTTTGGAGAAAAAAAGTCGAGGCTCATGGAAGAGTGAGTAGAAGAATGGATCCGGATGTTGCAGGACAAAAGTAACAGACAAACAGAGACAGACACACACACACACACACACACACACACACACACACACACACACACACACACACACACACACACCAACGGCAGAGTTGAAGGAAAATATAAATAAAAGATCTCAACAGCTGACCCTGCAGAAGACCAAAGAAACAAGTTTATTCGATCTTCCCTTCCATAATTAGACATTACAGAGCACAACACTCCATTTTCACACCAACTTTTGCTTGAAAGCTACTCCTAACTGAAACCCTGTAAAGGCCTACACCTGAAAGTGGGCCTTTGGAGTTGACTTTCATTTCTATTCCTTTTAAACCCTGCATGGTTAGCACAATTCTTTGCCTTTTCTTTTCAAAGATATGGCTTTGTTGTAGTTGTGTATGGTTAGCCAGGAAACTCGTGTTTTATGATATTTGATTTTGCGTGGTCGATGGAAGCCTTTTCACCTCTGATGTTAGGCTAGCGTGTTCCTGTCTGTGACCAGGCAGTGACTGATGCAAAACACTTTTGTGTTTGCTTCTTTTAACAATGTCTCATTTATTCTTTAAGCAAGATTACTGGCTTAAAGTATTCCTTTCCGGTATTTGATCTTCACTCGCATAAATCTCAAAAATAAAGATCTATCACAAACACATCCATCATAATTAAGTTTTCCTTGCAAAAGGGGATAATTTGAGAGTACCAATCACACACACACATGTGTGTGTGTGTGTATATATATATATATATATATATATATATATATATATTTCTTTTTTCACAGATTGATCTTAGTCTAATGTATATAATTCTTGTGTATAAATCATCTTATGACAAGAAAGTTAGCACATATCAATGTACCTTTGCATGAGTAACAAGGATTTTAGTAAACAATGAACAAACTCATTTGATATATGAGATTTGAACCGAGGTTCTGTCCATCATGAGTCAGGTGTTCAGATGAACAGGAAACAATTTTATTGTTTGATTGTTTTCTCCATTTTTTAAACTCAAAGTCAATGGTTTTCCAATGTTCTGTTTCACCCAGTCATTCAACCTGTCCGGTGTTGCTCCATTGTACCCTTCATCTGTATGCGTTTTGAGAAAATTGATTTTTTTTTTCCAAATGAAATGCAGTCATGGAAGAAGCGTGAGCATAATTTTTGACTTACTTGCATGGCAGGTGGGATATGCAGAAGTGAGAGAGCTTCGATGACATCGAGTGAAGCAAGGTGGAATGGCTGAAGAAGTTTTACTTGACTTAAGAATAAATAAGACCTATATTGTGAAAACATTCATTCAATGTGCATTGAAAACAATGCATGATACCACCAAAGCTCATTTCCTTTTTTGTCTATCTTAAAGTGATGAAGTGCTCATTCCAAAATAGGGAGCATATTGTTTCAGAACTCCATATGATCTGCTCCTCAATGAAATCACAAACGTCAAAGGCGTGACATCATTCCTGCTGTCAGCTGTCACTAAAAATATGGCACATAATGGCTCGACATTATACCATATTTGACATTGGTGTCAGCACAAGGCTGCAAATTTATTGTATTTTGACGTGAGCATCCTGTCAGTCCAAGCCTTTAGTCGCTGATTTGATTTTGAAGCCATTATTATCCCCTCTGTGTTTACTGTGTTTTTTTTTCACTCTGCCTGGCCAGGTTTTTATTGTGCAATTGAATGTAAATCTGTGTGTTTAAGTATATGTGAGATGGACCATTTCTTGAAACTATTTATATAAATATATATATATATATATATATATATATATATATATATATATATATATATATATATATATATATATATATATATATATATATATTATAATACCAAGCTTGCACACTAAAATCTTGGCTCGCCGTTACACGATCCCTATGAAATTGCTGTGGCACTTGGCGGACATGCCGACAATGTTTGGGAAGTCTTGGCGTTCCATAGTACCACTTGCATTTTGCACAATGCGTATTTTTGTCATTCCTCATGTACGGTCTGTCATCTGCTACCAGCTATGTTGTACTGATATCGCGTGCATGTGCACGGGTATCGCTAGAATATATATATATATATATATATATATATATATATATATATATATATATATATATATATATATATATATATATATGATTCCCAACCTGAAAATATCCCCTCTCACAAGGTGAACTTAATTACATCAACCTCTTCCAAGACACCCTCAAATGATCCCCTCTTGCAAGGTTGACTTTAAAATCCTGACGCAGCCAAAAACTGTCACCCTGGTGTTGCACAGGCAAAATGATTCAATAATGTGTGTGCCATCCCTTGGATGGATGTTAAACTGGTGACCTGTCTGCTGACAGATGGTGGATGTTAAAGGTCCCGCAGTGTCCTTCACAAAGAGTAAGTGAGCCATTACCGGCACCATAGACAAGTTCCAAATTCCTGTCCTAACTTCTGCTGGGAGAGGGGTGGCAAACTGCCCAGCATGACCACGGCCTAGACTCTGCTTTGGCAAAGCCAATACTCTGTAATACACTATGTATGGTACATCACTATATATATACATATACATATACATATATATATATATATATATATATATATATATATATATATATATATATATATATATATATATATATATGTGTCACCTGGATAACTCCAATAGGGTGGTATGTTCCGAGAGACCACAGATGCTGTCTACAATCCTTAACTCGGGCTGCATCTTCAAGCCCAGAGTTGGTTTACCATACCGGTGTGTTAAGTGTTGTAGACGGGGAACCATGACAGTGACTACGCAGTGGTTAATTACTTGGCCAAGCAAACCAAGGCCATGAGCCTCATTACATGGGCTACCATTTCAACTTGATTCTTGGACCAATTGCCCCCTGGGAACACTATCTCGGACCAGCCACAAGCAGGATAAATCAAGAAACGTATCAACACTTTCATTAATTTATTACACAGGCTGCAAAGGAACGAAATGAGTGAAAATTATGGTAGGAATGATGGGGAGATAATAAAGGAGAAAATGTAATCTTTGTCTGCTTGACAGAAGAAAAAAAGAAAATGGAACACTCAAATATCAAAAACTGACACACACACACACACACACACACACACACACAAATGGTATGGAATTAAACACAGAAGAAAAACATATACATTTACCCTTGTCCTTATGCGATGATACCCTTCCCGGAGCACTTACGACAATCACTTACCACAAAGTACAATCCTGTCAGACACTGCTATTCGCGGATTCACTTTTCGCAGACCCTGCATATTCACAGTTTATAAAATGTGACTTGCTATGCTTCTAAACATATCTTCCACTCGCCATGCATAGAGCACCTTACGTATGCAAAAACATATCCTCAATGTGCCGCGCACATTACCTGCTTCAACATTTGCAGCCCTGTGCTTTGCGTTTTCATGGTTTTTCGCAGGCATGAAAACATATCTTCCACCAACCATGCTCTAAGCATGCTGTGCAGCATGTCCCACCATTCACACAATAAACCGAGCTGTGCGGCATATCCCACCATTTGCGCTACAAAGACGCTTTACCATATCTACCAGCTGCTGCATATGACATCACCCCCATGAGTCACACAATTAAAAACCTTCACTGCATCTACTACCAGCTGCTGAAGATGTCAGCCCCCTCACGTGTTACACAATTAAAAAGCTTCACCGCATCTACCACCACCTGCATAAAATGTTATTACCCTTGAGTTACACAATTAAATCTTTATACCAGCTGCTGAAGATTTCATTACCCACGAGTTACACAATTAAAATGTTTCACTGCATCTCCCACCAGCTGAGTAAAATGTTATCCCCGAGTTACACAATTAAAAAGCTTCACCGCATCGACCACCCACTGTGTAAAGCATTCGCACCCGCTATCACCCCCCACAAACAATGGCCAGTAGGGTGCTTCATATTGTAACTTTTTTGCGCTAGTCAAGTTGGCTACCCGTCGTAGCTTTCCAATATGGATAAAAACCCCACTCGCCGATTTTTAGAATTTTTCTCCCAAAAATGGCCGCTGGCGGCTATTTTTTCCAAAATGGCGGCCTTTTTTCGCATTTTGACACAGAAATGGACTCCTACACCTGCTAAAATACGTTAATGTGACTTGATATGTGTATGTTTGTAGATGATTATGATTGCTATGTCTGCGAGCAGTCGGGGACTAGACATTAGGCATCCAATATGGCGGAAAAATCCAAAATGGCGTCCAAGATGGCCGATTTTTGGCCACTGGAAAGTTGTTCCCTCCAATGTGGGTTCTAATATGTCGAGTTATAGGTTTTTGGGTGTGCTGAATTCGTTTTTATGCTCTAAAATGCAGTATATCTGTCACAGAGACATCTGCGGGGGTCATGCTCTCGTGTTAAGAAGTAGTTCTTGCAAGTCCGAAGAAGAATTTTGAATATTCTCGCCCTCATTGATATCAGAAAATAACAATTAAATATTCGAAGGTCAAACATGTATTTATTTAACATGTACAGTGTATACACGAATTACTCGTATACTAATGCCATAATGAATGTTCTAATATGAATTCATGTATGCGTGCCTATCAGCCTCGATAATCAATAATATTGGCAATGGTATGGCATACATGGCTGTAGCGACATTTCAAATTAAAATTTCCATAGTTCAAAAACATCAATGTTCACACTTCGCTTCATATAGTTATCTACATTTTCTGAAGAGTGGATTTCGTGTATCCAGAATAATTCTGCCTGTGCCACTCAACCACTTGAAGCAAAGCTTGCCTTTGCTGTTCATCCCTTGTTTTGTCTATAAAATCCGAAATCAACTTATTTCTACGCTCTGCAAGGTCGTTAACTACGTGAACATTGTGCACATAGTTTGCGAATTTTTGGTAACCATCACTTTTTGGCCATCTGCTTGCAGGCTCACACATCCATTCTACATCTAGTACATCATATAGTTCAAGAAGATTGAATAACCGCCACGAGTCGTCATCTATGAAACTGCTGAGACACAGGTCACTACTCTCATTCTCATCCACGGCCAGAAATTTTGGCTTTCCTGAGCTGAGTTGATCATGAGGTAGTCTAGGTGTCTGATGCAACAGTTTTGCCATCGTTTCCTGCTCGTCTGTGGGCACGTTGGAATTGGCAAGAGCGAAAATTACCAATTGCGGTGTCAAATACCATAGGTGTCGAATCGACACCTGATATCAATGAGGGCGAGAATATTCAAAATTCTTCTTCGGACTTGCAAGAACTACTTCTTAACGCGAGAGCATGACCCACGCAGATGTCTCTGTGACAGATATACTTAGCCTTAACTCCTTTCCCTTCTCGTTTCAATACTCCCCCTTCATCGGGTTTTGTGTGTGTGTGTGTGCGTGTGTGTGTGTGTGTGTGTGTGTGTGTGTGTGTGTGTGTGTGTGTGTGTGTCCTAGTGCCTGCCTGCTTAAGTAAGACTGCAGAAGATGGTTATTATTATTATTATTCCCGCGCTTTCGAAGAAAAGCGGGAATATTGTAATTGTCTCCGCTGTCCGTCCGTCTGTCTTACCCTGTAACTCCTCCTACACCGTTTGAAATAGGAACTTGAAACTTTGGGACATAGTAGATATATGTATGGGGAAAGCAACAACACTTTCGGATTTTTGATATGACCCCTAGAGGCCGGGCCAGAGGGGTTGGGGTCATGTGGGTCGATTTTTTTAAAGTGTATTTCCCATTGTACATGGTAAATTATTTTATAAAGAATTTACTTATGTGGCCCCCATGAGTGACAAACAGTCACAGGTCTTACTGTATTTATCTAATTGATTATGAATAATTATAATTAATATTATACACAGTTCATTCCTATGATTAAATTGATGCACAGTTCTAGATTGCTGGACAGTGTTAAATTAATGTTTCATGAAATGTTGACATGCTTGCAATGACTTCTGATTTAGTAAACATAGTAAGTCTTTGGTCATAAAGCACATCAAATAGAAAAGAATAGTCAATCCATTTTGCAAGATAAAATTTCACCTAGCGTTAATGGGACAAAGCAGTGCACGTGGGAATATGCGATGGTGTGCCATCGACAACGTAGTTCTAGTTGTCATTATTTTCGCATTAAGTCTGCTCTGTGTCCGCTTTTGTAAATTGCCTGTTGATTTGCTGCACCACACCTCTCCCCCCTATCTCTGCACAACACACCCCAATAAATCCTGATCGGGCCACATTGCCCATTTTCCTCGCCCATTGTTAAGAAATTATCATAAGGAATGTTCCCTGCTCGTTTTTGTCTTTTCTTCCATTGATCCAGCATGGTCCGAATCCGAGTTTAGCTGGGACTTTATTCCCAAAGATCCATTCCTTTTAGCCAGTACGTCCTTGGCAGTGTTGCTCGGCTGCATCCGATCCGGTAAAGTGATCCGTTCCAGTTGAGTGATCCGGTTCGGACAAGGCGTACCGAGGGCGTGTTCCCGGTAATTAAAACACGTGATTAATTAGGTAACCCGATTGACCATTAGACGGGCGGACCTGAGGTCACACAATTGAGTTATTGGCGTCCACGGTCAGTTAAACGACCCGCCGCGTCACGGAATTATCCGTGTGCGACGGCCTACAATTTCGGGGAGTCTGGTGGGAACCGAGATAGCTTCCCCCACATAGTGGTCTTCTCACCTGACCCCCAGCCTGCAACAGTTTGGTGTCAGGAGTGGGACGGACCCCTAAAAATTTTACGGGATTCGAACCCACAACAATTTGGGATCTGGAACGGGATTCGAGCCTGGGGTGTGATTAGTAGCCCCCCTCCCCCTGAAATCAACAGCAGGATTCAAATTTTATTTAATTATCGGTACCGGACCATGGCGGACCAAGACGAGCTGGTTCAGGTGGGTTCTGAAACAATGTTAGAGGAATCCGTGGCTCAGGACAATAGTTTTGAGGGAGATCATTCCCTGCAGCCATACCCAGAGGTAATGGGGGCAACCACGTCTATAACAATGCTTGAGGACCCCCTGCATCAAATTTCTCTCACTGAGGACCTTGCGATCCCTATCAGATCCACACCAAATCATAGCAGATCAGCTCTGCCAAAGCCATGGGATATGGACCAGTTGATGGAGATAATGAAACAAATGATGGAGCGCTTGGAACTGGTAGGAAACTAACAGAGGAATGAAATGAAAAAAATGGATTGGAATATGCAAACACTGAAGGTGGGTCAGAAGGAAATGAAGGCAGAGCTGGCAGAGGTGAAGGGCGAAATGAAAAACATGGACCGGAATTTTACAAATGGGATCAGGATGGTACGTGGGGAAATGACCAAGTTGAATGGGAGTGTGGAAGGTGTTCGGACCATGATGACGACGGATAAGGTCGAAGTGACGACCAAAACGGCGGCGTTTGGGAGAGAAACATGTGAACTCGGACAGGTAGAGACAAAGAACCAGGAATTGGGCACCGTAAAGGAGGAATTAAAAGAGGTGACAGAGACGCAGAGATAGATAGAACAGGTAAGGGACGAACTGCACAAAATAAAAGAGGAGCAGACACAAATAGAAATGGTAAGGGACATTGAGGTTGAGCTTGTGGAATGTTTTGAGACCCAATGCGAGGGTCAGATTAACCTCCCACAGGAACAAGGGGAGACGATATGCTCCCTCAAGGCAGACTGTGACGAGGTGAGTCCGGTAAGGTTGTGCAAGGTGGAGCCGTTGCATGGTGTGAAAGAGTACATGCCTAGCTTTGGGGGGATAGAGGCCCCAGGATCTCTTGGGCAAACCCAAGCCCCCAGTGTGCCAGAGTATGTGTCAGAACATGAGTGGAGTGCAAATGACATGGCATGGATGAGTGCACGTGAGAAAATGGGACAAGGACCGACCCAGACTGGAGTCGCGGGTCGTGTATTGGACGGGAGTGGCGAGCCTTCTGAGCTGGATGGAGTTATTTCGGAAACCGAGCCGGCTCCGCGGGACTCTGCGTGTGAGATCCGGTCCATGTTTTGCAAACCGCTGAAGCGCGGAGCATTGCTCGGTACTTAGTGGTTCCAGGGGAGCCGGCATTGAAACGATCCGCGCCGGGTACAACACCAGAGTGCGGATGGCCAAAGATGAGGCAAATTGAGGGATCGAGTGAATTTAGAAAACATATATCCCCATGTGAGCACGTGTATGGGGCCCGACGTGCTGCGCGCCGCAAGTGGTGTTCGCGGAACGAGTCCCGACGATGTCGCCGCCAGGCCCGTGTGCATGGCAAACCTCTCAGAGCGGTCGTGTGCGAGTGACATCAGCGGGGTTCTCGAAGCACGAGCACACGATGCCTGGCCAGGATGTAGCGAACATCCTCGCTCAGGGCAAAGGAGCATTAGTTTGGGGAAGGGTTTAGCGTTAGATAGACCAGCCTCATGGGGGCATGAGCAGTCCTCCATGGAGCCCGGTAACATCCGTTAGGGGAAATTTAGGTTAGAATTTAGAAATGGATTGGAGACATGGACAGAGATGGAACGTGTAATGGGGACATAGATTAGCTACGTAGGGTTAAATGGAACGTGCATTTGAATAAGGGATGACGGGGAGCACAAGTTAATTAGGGGAATGTAGCTCGTTGAGCATCAGTGGGTGTGAAAAAGAAAAAAAAGAGAAAGAAACATAATGAATGAGTGTGGGTCATCAGGCCCGAGTGTGAATGGAGTGAATGTGGAATGAATGGTGCGAACAAATGATTGGGGGGAGGAGTGAATCCCACCCAAGGGAACCCGGGGTTAGTGTAATGTTAGTTAGCGGGTTAGTTAAGTTAACCAAAAGGATGTCGTTTTGTTTTTGATGTTGACGAAAGGCACAAAACCATTTGTAGGGTGCAGGAGACTATTGACCGCCTGGGAGCGTGGCTGTGGAAAGGTGAGTACTGAGTAGAGGGCACCCTGGGCACAGATAAGTCGGCCAGAGTAGGCCATGGGTCCAAGCGATCCGGATAGTGAAATGGGCACGGGTACCCAGGGGAAAGGGACCTGGAGCACCAGAAATGCCACGTGGGCATATACGGGTGAGTAGCAAGGAAGGAAACTCCCCGCATTCATACGGAGTATGTAGGCTCGGAGACAGCCTCAGCTGCCCGGGGGTGCCATAATTCGAGTTCGGCAGAAGGGAATCCCTGCCAAGTGAGCCACGCTGCCCAGCCACGAAATTGTGCAAGGGCACAAGAGAAAATTTGAGGGCAAGGCCCAAATTTATAACGAACACCAACACAGGCGATGGGAATCATGGTTTCTCGAACCAATAGTTTAAGGAAACAGGCATGTTGGAAAGCCCCGGGGATAGTTTGAAGTTTAATAAAGGATATGACAGATAGGAAATGTGAACCCCTTCGCACCATCCATCCCTTCGCTCTCCGTAGGCCGCTGGATCCACCCTGGAAAGATTGCTGAAATCTGTGGAGGCTATTCTGAGGCTGCATTGGGCCTCAAGACAGATCTACCTGTCTCTTCCTTATTCCCCTCAAGAATGATCTTAGGGGTTGGGAGTAGGCAGGTAGGATAAGTTAGCCGGACAAGGAGAGTAGGAGGGTTAGGGACACTTGGAATTATAAAAGAAAAAAATATGTTACAAGAAAGAAAAAAAAGGGGGAAAGTAAATTTTGTTGTTGCAAACTAAGGGAGTGGGTATGGACAAAGACAGGCAAAGGCGATAGGTTGGGTGGGAGACAGTAGGGTAGGTCCGAGCCCGTTTTAGAAGCGGCCGGCACCACTGCACTCCCTCCAGAACCTCACGGACCAGACCAGAGGCTGGCCAGCTTCATATGCCGGCCGATTTGTGCTGCATCTGCTGGTCCGCATTTGCCTAGCCATACTTTGCCTTGCCTGCTTTTGCCTTGACCCCATGCCTGCCTCACCCTTGTTTGCATTTCCCCTGTGTCAATCATCTCCACCATGTGCGTCAGGACCATCCCAGCAAGTGTTTGCCAGGACTGCCTTGCAGGCAGCCACACCACGGGGACTGCATTTGATCTGCAGAATGATTGACTTTGCTGTGCCTTTTACCCACAGATCACAGGTCCTGGGCCATGGTTAGTGTAAATAGTAAGATTTTAAATAAATTGTAACCCACCTGTTGTTTGTGTTAGCACCGACAATGTATTTAAGTTGTCTGAGTGAGTCTGATAGTTTAGTTACGCAGCACACTAGGTTATTTATTTTTGGGACATGTATTCAAATGTCGCACTCAAGGGATCCATAGTTAAACTTACCAGGGGAAAAAACCTACGGTGTTTATATCCGGATGGGAGTTTGTCTCCAGACATGTCTAAGTTGTGCTTGTCTCCAGATGGCTTCCCTCCAGACGCGTCCGGCGGTGTTTGTCTCTGGGCGGTAGTTATAGTCTGACCGGTACAAAATGGCTTTCAGTCATTATTTTGTTTCCATCTTTACTGTTATTCTGTGGATAAGCATTTTGATGACACAGTATTAATCGTAATTAACGCGTCAGCGCAAGTATGCCTTTCCTTTCCTCTCACCTCTTACTACCTAGCCCTTTCCCCACCCCTCCTCACTCTCCTTCCCTTCTCACTCCCTCACTCCTTCTCACTCTCCTTCCCTTCTCGCTCCCTCACCCCTCCTCACTCTCCCTGCTCTCTCTCTCTCCCTCCTCT
>BROF01002548.1:204890-215232 GCA_024346535.1 Eptatretus burgeri
CCACCCCACCCCCCAACCACCACCCAATGCCTCATCTTCACTCTTCCAACTCTCTGTCTCCTACACCTACACCAAGTCTTCTTCCTCCCCTCCCCCTTTCTTCCTGTTCTTAATGTTGCATAAGGATACACAAGGAATTTTGGTTCAGCAGGAGGGCATTCTGCCTATCATGCCTGCGTTGTTCCTGTTCCCATTCGTTAAGAACAATATTAAAAGTAAATAATGACATAACAATGTTAAATTCACAATCTCTTCCCCCTTTCTTTCCATTCTTAACATTCCTGTTCCGTTCATTAAGAACAATGTCAAAAGTCAGTAAAAACCCGTTTAAAAATCACAATATTGCGAGATTCCGTCATCTCACAATTCTTCAGTAAAATTGCGGTGAAGAAAGCTAAATGATAAAAAAAAAGAACAGATGAGGTCATTCGTGATGGAAAAAATAACATACTGTTCAACCGGAACTCCTCTGGCAAAGACCTTAATAATGATATTGGTTTTATAGTCCCTAATCGAGTAGCTTAAGAGAAAACTGTTGGGTAGACAGAGATAAATATATACCATCAGAGATGGGGAATCCCCCGCTATTGAAAAATAATTGAAATCAGATAAGCGGTTTTCCATTTGTTACAAAAAACATTTTTTTCAAGATGGCCGCCCCAGTCGGCCATCTTGGATCCGGCCACGCCCAAAATCAATGGGGTTCTTCCTTTTCAGGTGGTACATGTGTGACTCAAATTTCATATCAATATGGCGAAAAAACATTTTTTTCAAGATAGCTGCCCCAGTCGGCCATCTTGGATCCGGCTCCGCCCAAAATCAATAGGGTTCTTCCTTTTCAGGTGGTACATGTATGACCCAAATTTCAAATTGACATAGAGAACAGTTTATGAGTTATCGCACTCACAGCTATAAATGTTGATGCCCAGCTAGCCAGCCGGACGGACGGACCGCCCCAGTCAGCCATCTTGGATCCGGCCACGCCCAAAATCAATAGGGTTCTTCCTTTTCAGGTGGTACATGTGTGACCCAAATATCAAATCGATATGGCGAAAAAACATTTCTTTCAAGATAGCCGCCCCAGTCGGCCATCTTGGATCCGGCCACGCCCAAAATCAATAGGGTTCTTCCTTTTCAGGTGGTACATGTGTGACCCAAATTTCAAATCGATATGGCGAACAGTTTATGAGTTATCGCACTCACAGCTATAAATGTTGACGCCCAGCCAGCCAGACGGACGGACGGACGACCCAGGTGACAACAATATCCCCCTTCCGCCACGCGGCTGGGGGGATAAAAACTAGAATGGCACTCAGTTGCGTGCATGCCTCTGTCTGGCTGAACAGTTTATGTTTTGTATCTCACTGATAGGCTGGATCTGCATCCGTACCTTAACGAAAATCTAATCAGCTTGTTCCTGTCACCGAACCAACTCATCCACCACGTTGTGTCAAAATCCATCCACAACTTTTTGAAACATCATGCGATGCATCGTTTTTGGCTCCATTTCTCAATGGTGAAGAATCATTAAAAAAAAAATTTAAAAAAATGTTTTTTTTTTAATCGTATCATGATCCGTATTCAGATCTTCACCAAAATCGAATAAATGATTCCTTGTCACGCACCCAACATGTCCACCGACTTTAATTTGAATCTGTCAACCTTTTGAGATATCCTGCTCACAGGCAAGCAGACAGGGCAAAAAGGGGTGAAAACATAACCTCCATCCACCTTTGGTGGTGGAGGTAATAAAAAAATAAGTGTATTATTATATAGGATTTAATAAAAAAAAAAACAAGCAATTATTGTTTATAAGTCAATAGAACGAAATAAATAATTTGATAATAAGTATGTAATAAATATGTGGACTTTATTGTATAAGCCCTTTAGGACCTTCCCTGATGCAATTTGTATTTGGCAGGAAGAATTGTGTGTGTTATATACATAGGCTTGAAGGATTTGTTGGTGACCAACTAAGCATGAGACTTTCTCACTCTCTCTGTCTGTCTGTCTGTCTCTGTCTGTCTCTCTTGGAGACATCGAAAGACTCTCGGGATACGGTTGGCGTTCAGGAATGTCCTTCAAAGGCTGTGCATTAAAAGTCCATATATTTATTACATACGCACCAGGGATGTTCATTTTCGACAGGTTGGAGGTGTCGACACAGCACAATTTATTCTGTGGGACACAACCTTTGAGGGACAGTTGTGTGCATTGCCCATATGGATTTTCACAAGTTGACAATTGATGCCAGTTGCGGACATCACTGTTTTTGCGTCAATGGCTTCATCAGCAGGAAATAAAGCGATGTACAGAGTGGAACAGAGGGATTTGATTTTGATGTACCATACTCTTTACATGCTGCCAAAGCAGTTTCTTGCCAAAGGGTTATATTGGGTGGTTTGCCATTGTATCCCCAGCATTGTTCGTCCACACTCTATCCTTTTTTAAAATGCTGAACATACTACTGTATTTTCTTTTTGAATGGAGACTTTGATGTGACTCGGCCAGGGTTTGAACATGTTTGAACCGTTTGAACCACCAACCCACCAACCTCCCAGTAACCATTAGGCCACCGAGTCTGGTTACAACACAAGGAAGGGGAGTGTGAATAAAAAATTCATCCTTATTTGCGTACGTAATAAATGCATCATTCCTCCCTCCTGCCCCCGAGAGAAATGGGCGCTTTTAACAAGCATTTCCAAACTGCACCCTTGAAATGAATATTTCTTTCACGTGGTATTAAATACTCCCACCGTTTTCTCCAAGAGAAATTTCCCGGGTATGCGGTCATTGTGTCACAGTGGGACGGGTGGAGAGGGCTGCGCGGATCAGGGGCGACTAGCTGTCGACATTTGAACCTGGGTCAGCAAAGCCTGAACTCAGAGCCGTCTCCAGGCTCGAATCCATGGTGAATGAAAATGAAGAGCGCACAGTGACAGGCGCTGGACGTTCAAGCGACGGTGTGTAAACGTGTAAATGACGTTTAAGACCCGCACAAGTGTTCGGGACACGTTCACAAACGCGCACAGAGCGACGTTTAAAGCGCATATGCGCGAAGCCATCCACTCTTCGGTGAGCGTTAAACGTTGAAAAGGCCCAAAAAACTGCGCATCTATGAAAAACAAAGAAACGCTCCGTACAGCGAGGACAACTTTCGTCCGTTTAGTCGTGCGTTCCACGTTACAAACGAACGGGTTTATGAACGTGGGAAGCGTTTTCACATGATGCGTAAAGATGAGTGAACGCGTTCAAAGCGTTCGAATGCTCGACGTGATGGAGGAATGATTGCAAAGGTGTTGGAATGTTTGAACGTGCAATGCACATTGGAAACATTTGCAAATGGACGTGTACGTTGCTCGAGTACACCGAGTGTGAACTTCGTTCCTGTACCGAGCTTTTGAAATGTGTGAACAAGTTATAGAACGACGCGTTCGAATGAGCGAAAACGAATTATTTGGAAGTGTTTGAAGTTTTTTGGGGGGGTTTATCCATTAAAATCTTCCTTTTTTTCTCAAAAATGATTCCCACGATCTTGTGGGGTTGGTCGGGGGAAGTGTTTTGGGCCAAACTGGTCACGAACCGGCTGGCCAGGCTTGACGTTCAACGAAGAAGTTAGGGCATGAATTTGGAACTTGGTCATGGTGCCAGCGATGACTCGCGCCATCTCTTCGCAAAGGACACCCGTGGGATCTTTAACGTGCACCAACTAATACCGGCACATGGGGTGCCCAGTTTAACGTCCATCCAAGGGACAGCACACACGTTTTTTAATTGCCCTACCTGTAAAACTCCAGGATGACAGTTTATAGCTGGGCCGGGATTCGAGCCCAGGCTGGACAGTTTGGAGGCGAGTGTGCTACCTCGAGGGCCTAGAGCTTGGCCATCCTGCCAGCCCGGTTAAAATGACGCATTTAAATGCACAAAACAAATTCAAATGTCAAATAATGTTGTAAGAACACCTTTCACGTTAATTTTATTTCCATTTTGGTTGGGCATGCAGAGGGGAGAAACGCGTGCGAACTTCAATGATCCTTGGGGGCTATGATAACCTCATAAAAGCTTAACTTGTTCATGTATTTATGCATTTCCTTTGTTGAGCAATTGGATGTCCTGTTTGTCACTTGCATCTATTGGTTGGTCGCGTGTATTATTCTGTCTGTTTGCTTGTTATTTGCAAAATCGAAGATGTGCAAGAATATTGGTCGGTCGATTGTTATTCTGTCTGTCTGTCTGTCAATCGCTTACAGGTCACAATTCTAAACCGATCGTTATGAAACTTTACCAAGTTGTCGAGGTAGTCACAACTGAGAAGCCAATTGATTTTGAGGTCAAAGGTCATCTTGAGGTCAAATTTCTAAAATCGGCATTTTTCATCTGATTGACTTGAAAGAAAGTTGACCAGGATTTGCATGTTGGGTCACTGAATTGGGAAACCAACTATTTTTGAGGTCAAAGGTCAACTCAATGTCAAACTTCTAAAATCAAATTTCACCTGAAAAAAATCATCAATTTTCATCCAATTAACCTGAAAATTAAAGAGCAATTGCATAGTGCATCACCGCCATACCAACTATTTTTGAGGTCAAAAGATCAAACGTCAACTCAATGTCAATCTTCTAAAATCATCAATTTTCATCTAAAAAATCGTCAGTTTTCATCATATTAACTTGGACATAAAACACCAATTGCATCGTGCATCACTCAATTGGGAAAGCAACTATTTTCGAGTTTGAAAGGTCAAAGGTCAACACAAGGTCAAACTTCTGTAATCGTCAATTTTCATCTGAAAAATGATCAACTTTCGCCTGATTGACCTGAGCTTTGATTAAGATTGTCAATTTTAATCTTAATGAAATGGACAATTTCATGTATCCTTGGAAACCTTTTTTTAGGGGGGGGGTCTGATTTTGTAAGTATTGTGCAAAGCATAACGTGTACTGTATCTTGTTGGGTGGTCGCTAGAGTATTGGGTGGTCGCTAGAGTACCCTTATTTTTCACTTTTTCCGTCTGTCTGTATGTTTGTCTGTATGCAATGGACAGCTCTGGAGGCCAGAGGAGTCAACCGATTTTGATGAAACTTGACAGGTAGGTTCATACCAGGATCTAGTTCTATGCTTTTGAGCACCGTTGCTTTGGACACCACTGTTGCCTCGCAACCGGACTTTGAAATTTTTGAAAAATTCTACAAAATAAATTTTTTCGAAAATCAAAAATCAGCTTCCAGGCTTTTATGCGCACTATAATCAACCTCTTTGTCAAAAATTTCAGCCCGATCCGTCAAAAACTGTATGACTCGTATGCAATTATGTCGCGACCACCCATGTCGCCTTCCGGCTTGTATAATGTTTGTGTGTGTATATATATGTATATATATATATATATATATATATATATATATATATATATATATATATATATATATATATATATATATATATATATATATATATATGAATCCGGGCGTAGTGGCGTGCGCCTGTAATCCGGCTACTCGGAGGCTTGGGTTGGAGGATCGCTTGAGGACCGGAGCCGTGCACTGGGCTGCGCGATGAGAGGGTGTAGGGCAGCCCAGAATCATGGTGAAACCCAATCCTTATCACTGTGTCGTAAGAGGAGACCAGGGTTGCGTCAGGAAGGGCATCCGGCGTAAAACCGGTGCCAAGTCAGTATGCGGATCATAATGGATGATCCGCTGTGGCGACCCCTTATGGGAGCAGCCGAAAGACGAACAACATATATATATATATATATATATATATATATATATATATATATATATATATATATATATATATATATGCAAATATATTGGGTGGTCGCCAGACTACCGTTATTCTCAGGTTTTCCGTCTGTTGGGTGGTCGCAAGAGCACCCTTATTTTCACTTTTTCCGTCTGTCTGTCTGTATGTTTGTGTTTGTTTGTAATGGACAACTCTGGAGGCCAGAGGAGTCAACCGATTTTGATGAAACTTGACAGGTAGGTTCATACCAGGATCTAGTTCTCTGCTTCTGAGTACCGTTGCTATGGACACCACCGTTGCCGAGCAACGGGACTTTGAAATTTTTGAAAAATCCTAAAAAATTAATTTTTTCGAAAATCAAAAATCGGCTTTCAGGCTGTTATGCGCACTATAATCAACCTCTTTGTCAAAAAATTTCAGCCCGATCCATCAAAAACTATGATTAGTATGCAATTATGTCGCGACCACCCATGTCGCCTTCCGGCTTGTTTGTCTATTTGTTTGTATCTCAATCGCCTGCAGGTCACAATTTTAGGCCAAACTGCATGAGACTTCACAAAATGGCAGAGTTTGTCATAAGCAAAACGTCTATTGATTTTGAGGTCAAAAGGTCAATATAGGCCAAAGGTCAACAACTGTCAGATTTCTAAAATCATCAGTTTTCATCCGATTGACTTGTGATTTGAAAAGGATTTTCATATTAGGTCAGTGACTTCAACCACCATTTACTTTTGAAGTCAACATTGGCCAAAAGGTCAACCTAAGCCGAATTTCTAAAATTGTCAATTTTCATGCAATTGACTTGAAATTTGTAGAGCATTTGCATATTAGGTCATTGAATTAAACCACAATTATTTTGATGTCAACACCGGCCAATGGTCAACAACTTGGGTGCAATTTCTAAAATCATCAATTTTCATCCGATTAAGTTGAAATTTGAAGAGAATTTGCACATCAGGTCACTGAATTCAACCAGCTAATTATTTTTATGGTCAAATTTGTTTTAGGAATTTCGTATCATGCTCTGCACGACATCTTTCTTGTTATTATTTATTAATTCATAATTATCATCAT
This sequence comes from Eptatretus burgeri, assembly GCA_024346535.1. Lineage (NCBI taxonomy): Eukaryota > Metazoa > Chordata > Myxini > Myxiniformes > Myxinidae > Eptatretus > Eptatretus burgeri. Next base: position 211,710 of record BROF01002548.1, read on the forward strand.
CATGTAACCTGCTCTATACAGAGCATCATTTCTACAAAAACAGTTTCTTGGCTCCTGTTAAAATCCTGGAAAGGTCGCCATTCTGACACGAGATAATGACAAACTTTTATGCAGGAGGAGGCCATTCAGCCCATCAGGGCCGCTCAGCTAATGGTACAAGAATTAGTAACTATATCTGCAATCACAAACCAGGAGAGGGTTACCCTTGGCGATCACCTGCAACTTGCCCTTGGCCAATCCAATGTTGGCTATATTTTTTTCCAGACACCATGTGACCTTGATCTTCAACATTTAGGGATAGAGTGTAAATAAATTAAGAAAATGTGTTCCCACATAAAATACTGTACAGCCATAAAACTAAACATCATGAAAATAGGAGGAAAATTATTCTCATTATGATCAAAAACATGCTTTTAAAAATGAGGTTACAATCTGAAAAAAGTAGGTCAAGGACACTGTAAAGTACGCAACTTCAGTGCAGGTACACTATTATGATGCAAGACCATATTGGAAAGCCAAGTAGTCTTTGAGATTCCTCATTGGTGAAATTGAGCAATGACAAAAAAATGCATTTTTTTTTTCCAGAGCACCATTTGACATTGACCTTTAAACCAGAAAGAGATTATGTAAATCAAACATAAATGCACCTTTCTCTCGGCTATCTAGGAAGGGCAATTTCATTTTAATTGGACGAACCTTAGTTGAGTTTTGGTGAAAAATGGTAAAATTACTATAATTTGGTCATAACCTTGAAAGTTAAGTCAAAGTCAAAAAAGTCAACCCTGAATACTTTCTTTGTTCCATTACTGATGCAAAATTTCATTCCGAAAGTCCCAGCCGGATCTGGGATAGAGTTCAGACATTGGCAGAAAAAAGGAAGAAAAACCTAAATGATGGTTTTGTACTCCTCGTGGTGTAAGAGCTTGACCTTGAACTCAGAGAGGTATGATGTAAATTACGTGTAAATACAGCTTGCTCTGGGCTATCTGGAGAGGAATATTTTGGTCTGATCGGACAAACCTTACTTGAGTTTTGGTGAAAAATGTTAAAATGACTATAATTGCATCATGACCTGAAAAATTAGGTCAAGGTAAAAAAAAACAATTTATATTCCCATTATTGAAGCAAAATTTCATTCTGAAAGTCCTTGGACATTGGCAGAAAAAGGGAGAAAAACCTAAATGGTGGTATATTATTCCTTGGGGTGTCAGACCTTGACCTTTAACCCAGATGGGTATGTTGTAAATTAATCGTAAATGCACCTTGCTCGAGGCTATTTATGGAGGGCAATTTTGTTCCACTTGGACAGACTTTAGTCGAGTTATGTTGAAATCACTAAAATTAGGTCATGACCTTAAAATAGGTCAATGTCAAAATAATTATGTCAACCCCGTGGACTTTATATTCATATTATTAATACAAAATTTCATCTGAAAGTCCCAGCCAGCCAGCCAGTCCAGATACAGCTCGAAAATTGATACAGTTCGGAAACTGGTAGTGCAGGAAGAACTTCGGTTTTTTTTTTTTAATTGAGGTTTAGTACTCATATGGGTCTAATAAACTCTGTGGTACCATTAAAAATTGCGGGAGAGGCTTAATTAATTCAGAGTGCCGGTGATAACTTGAATGGTATATAAGCACATCACCCATTCCGAGAAAGGTCACTATATACGTATTCTTTGAGACTAGACCATTAACATATTGTGATGTGCAAATTTTTGTATACTATACTATATTATTTCGTATTCATTTTGCAACGTACATTGATTCTTTTGTGAATATTTTAATGGGAACTTTGTCTGTTCCTTTGTCTGTCTGTCTGGCTGTCTGTCTGTCTGTCTGTCTGGCTGTCTGTCTGTCTGTCTGTCTGTCTGTCTGTCTGTCTGGCTGTCTGTCTGGCTGTCTGTCTGGCTGTCTGTCTGTCTCTGCCTCTCTCTCTTTCTCAATGAACAATGAAGATTCAACAATGTTGGGAGCAAAATTGGATCCCGCAGTGACTTCTCAAGAGCCTTGTGATGCCACAAGCAACGGTTCTGTTTCATGCGATGTACTTTCATCATGCCACGCACGTTGAATCAAAGTGAAGCGTGCGAGTCATCTCGGGCAGGAAAAATGCAGATCCTCTGCCCAAGAGGTCTCCCAATAGCGGTGCTTGACTCCCTCAAAGTACGGGGTGGCAGCATGACGAGCCACGGGTCATATTCTTCAATTCCGTCCCAGGGGCGCGTGGCTGTCAATGAAATTCGCTGTTCAGGCCTTTCAGATGAGATAGCACTGGAGGCATGAAGGCGAGCGTGTTTAGGGATGTCTTTATCACAGTGGGAGCAACGATCTGAGAACGAGGATCTTTCGCACAATGTCAGGGGCATGTCCAGGAAGTCAGCCCACAGGCAAGAGGAGCAAACGCGTATAGATAGGACAATTTATCGGCCTCTAATGCATTAGGCTGATTAAATGCAATAATGATGATTGGTCGCGATAGAATTGCGTATTCAGGGTGTAACGTCCTGGCAGTGATGAGAGGCTGAGATCGCCTCTCATGGGGAGCGCACGTTGATGGGAATTTTGCAGGCAGAAAATGCCAAGGGCATATTATACAGGGCCAGGCCGAGCGGGCCTTGCGCTTTGGTGCTCGGGGAATAGAAACATCAAATCGCGAACAAGCTGTCTGGGCAAGAAGAAACCCTGGCCAGTGTGGCCACCAGTCTAATCAGCAGAATGCAAAAGCGTGCAGGTCAGAGTTGCTTCCAGAGCTTCTTCCACCCCGGCGGCTGATGTGTCTGATAGGAGCACGGGGTCCCCAGGGGCACTGTGAGAGACATCATAAGAGGTCCTCGGCTCAGGCAAACTTCTGTGGCGACGTGGCCTGAATGAGAATTGCACGCAAGGTGGATGAGAAAAGCCTGAGACTTGAACACGCACGAAGGTGCATGATGAGCAAATTGCACAAAGGGTTAGCGCACGGGTTGTTCCCCCCTCCGATGGAGTTGGTGAGAACGCTCTCTGACTATATGGTTTACCGATAATAAACATGTACACGCGAAAACAAATGACGTAATCGATTTCAAGTGATGGTGATGATGGTTGCGATTGGTGGGAGGGGATATGTTTGGATCATGGTGATACATGCCACATGGTTGAACTCCACCATAATATGCAGGGTGTCTCAATAAAATGTATACAGACTTGTATGTACACAAATAAAAATGTATACAGCATCAAAAACGATACAATATTGCCATTCTGGGACATATGTGCAAATATATATATATATATATATATATATATATATATATATATATATATATATATATATATATATATATATTTTTTTTTTCATATGTGTGTAAATCCAAGGGTCTGAGGGACAGCAGATGGACATTGATGAATCACCCTACCTGTGAAACATCAGGATGAGAGCTTTATAGCTGGGTCGAGACAGCTTAAAGGCATGTGTGCAAACTTTTAGACAAATATATTTCAATACAGATGATGCATAACATATGATATATATATATATATA
>BROF01002549.1:30108-45101 GCA_024346535.1 Eptatretus burgeri
ATTTGTTACCTGCATAGTCCGTGAGCGTCAGTTGCGGCTGTATGGACATGTGGCTCGTTTTCCTGATGCTGATCCTGCTCACCAGATTCTCTCAGCGAGGAAGTCTCATGAGTGGAGGAGGCCAGTGGACCGACTAGGTGCCTCGTGGTTGCAGCAGGTTGACCATCATCTCAAGGAGATGGGAATGGGCCTGGCATCTGCCTGGGGGTTGGCCAGACGGAGGCCCCTGGAGTACCGGCGGAAAGTGGACGCAGCGATGCGCTGTTCTGGCACATGCTCCCATACTTGACTTGACTACCTTTAAGATCCTTTTTAACACTTTTGACACCTTTAGATCTTTTCACCCTTGAGACCTTTTATACCATTTTGACCACTAGAACCCTTAGACCAGGGGTCTCCAACCTTTTTTGGGTGGAGGGCCACAAAACCAAAGTGGTGAGGAGCGGAGGGCCGCACCCAAAAAAAGGACGCTAAATTCCGAAAAAGAAAATATATATAATTAATATGCGGAAATTTAAACAAAAATTAGTGCTGAATATATTTTTCTTGCCAACGAATATGATAAATGAATAATCGTGTTAAAAACACATGTGTCTAATATGAATCAAAATCATAATAAAAATTACAGAACGCTTTGATCATTGACCCTGACAAATTGGCAGTATCGCGGGCCGCATTGCAATGTAAACTTAATGTGGCCCGTGGGCCGCAGGTTGGAGACCCCTGTCTTAGACCTTTACACCACTGAAGTTCTTTGGACCCCTTTGGATCCCTGAAGACCTTAACACCATTCAGACACCTTACGCCCTTCAAACAGATGAGATAACTTAGACCCAAAACACCTCCTCACCACAACCACTTCAACCACTCCCAACACTTGAATGTCCTTACCACGAACACCATAACGCTTTCCCGACCTCACTACAACCGCTACGAAACTCCGCAACCACAGTCAGTTTCCAGGACGCTCACCACAGTCCTTTAAGGATGTCAGCGGACATTACCCACCACGACGGAGCCTTTGAGTCGGAACATATTTGCATATAACTTGAAGCGCAAATATGCGCTGGGCTCTTTTAACGTCATCTGGGTAGCCCTGGTGCTCTGCTAAATAAAGACGTTCGTTTGGAGTTCAGCACACGTTCGTGGCTGGAGAGTGCTCCAAAAACCCGTGCCCCATGTAAATCTCGGAGCTCTGTTGCATGGCCAAGCCTGGGAGCAAATGAGGCCATTTTCGGTTCCGGAGTTTGGCGGGGTAGGGCTACCTCTCAGGGTGGTGGCTGTGCACCAACAAGACTGCCTGTATACGCCTAAAGGACATTTTGATCCGCTTTTTGGCTCCTCCCTTCTAATCCCTCTCCCCATTCCTCATCACTCCTCGCCTTGCCTTCCCCGCACTTTCCTACAGCCCAACCATGCATACAAAGCAACATGCACACGTTACATTACAAGACACACACACACTCATTACATTACCAATCAAAGCCATTTCCATGCTGCTACCATCACTACCCTGCAAAGCCATTCAACATTGGGTACGCTGCAGTGAAGGAAACTGTGAAGGAAGCAAGGACTGGGGTGCACTGCAGTGAGAGAAACTGCATGGCCGAAGGAAGCAAGAACCGGGTGCAAACCAATGAGAAAGCAGCATGCGAGGACAAAGGGTGTTGTGGTGACCTTCACTTCCAAAAGCACACCCCACCCGGGAGGAATAAAAGCCAGATATTTCCAGGCATCGGAGCTGCTTCTTTGCGTTTGGGGAATGGTACGAGTCTGCTGCACCACAAGAACAAACCCCCCACAAGGGCGAACCTCTGCAGATAAAGCAGATTGGTCCCACAAGACAGAGAGAGTGGATGGGCAGCTTAAGTTCCCTCGACTCAGCGGACTGACACACTGATTTACACGATCTTACCTTCCTATCGCGACTTCTATTTCGTCGACTTGAGACTCGTAAAAAAAACTCAACGGTTGCCTCTTGACCCGTCAGGGCACACAGTTTCAACGTTTACCCCTTGACCTGTCCGGGCAGGGTTACTGACTTGCATCCTCACAGTTTCCTCTTGTGCACACATTGCAAAGCCTGTGCCTCTCCCGACATGCTGCACAACACTATCATCTTTCTCCTCCTCCTCCCCTTCAAGTTGGGACCCACATGGGCTGGCCCGCCCGTGTGCGGGTGAGAACGGGGTCTGCAATGCACCCTGACTTCTTCTTCTTCATCTTCTTTTTCTTCTTCTTCTCTCTATAGCTCTCATCTAATTACCTGGTTGAATGAGGCTGTGAGGCTGTCTGTATTGTTTTAGTGTAAAGGCCGAATGTTTAAGGGGTTCTTTTATGTGCTCGGGCTCGAGCCTTTTCTGTGTGACACCACATCGTGTATATACTTGCCTTTGTTAAAACAATATAGACTTTCCAAACATGCTTGTTCGTCTGTTTCCTGCATTGGTTGGACATGGTGTGTCATCAGTAGACGGGAGGTTGTACCCCACTGATTCGCTACGCTTGACTCACCCACGTCCCACTTACGGTTCCGCTCGGCTGTACCTAATTAATAGATAAAGGTGAGGCATCGAGAGCACGAGAGCACGGTTCTCCATCTGGGATAACGAAACCACCAGGAAGATAATGTGACACTTGATCTTGGGGACCCACCATATTTAGTTGTTTTAGACAGCCTCCGTGGTTGCTTAGCAACCTGTCGTTCCAAGGAGTTATTTGTGGTTTGTGACCTGGCTGGCAAACCCATAACAATAAATATGTGTATAATCGCTATTTATGCACATGTACAATAGCAGCCACATACATGTGTAGGTATAATCACTGTGTGTGTGCGTGTGTACGTGCGTGCGTACACCTGTATAAATTGTTATCGTCACTAAATACCCAACATATTTGTATTCGAACTTGGCGTTCTATGTGAAAGTAAGTTCAGTCCTGCCGATGGGGGCATCGCTGTGCACTCGTCCATGGGGCACATTCAGTGATGCATATTGCTTCACTGAATTTGGAAACAAACTCTTTTTGATGTCAAAAGGCCAAACTTCTAAAATCAATTTCAATCTGAAAAATAATCAATTTTCATCCGATTGACCGGAGCTTTGATTATGATTGTCAATTTTAATCTTAATGAAATGGACAATTTGATGTATCCATGGCAACCTTTGGTGAGAGGGTGGATTTTGCAAGTGTCGTGCTCTGCACGACGTCATTTTCGTGTTACCTGCAAAGTCGAAGATTTTTCAAGTATATCGGTTAGTAGATTTTGTAATTGTCTGTCTGTCGCCTACAGGTCACAATTTTAAACCGATATTCACGAAACTTCACCACATGGTGGAGTTTGTCATAAAGAAGCCTATTGTTTTTTGAGGTCAAAAGGTTTCACACCAGGCCCAAGGTCAACAACTAAGGTGGTGTTTCTAAAATCCTCAATTTTCATCTGAATCACTTGAAATTTGAAGAGGATTTATATTTCAGATCACTGAATTCAACCAGCAAATTTTTTTGAGATCAACATGAACCAAAACGTCTACATAGTCCCAAGGTCAACAACTGAGTTGGTATTTCTAAAATCCTCAATTTTCAACCTCTTGACTTGAAATTTGAAGAGGGTTTAAATTTCAGTTCACTGATTTCAACGAGCCAATCAGTTTCTGAAGTCAATATTAACCAAAAGGTCAACATGGACCGCATTTCTAAAATTGTCAATTTTCATCCGATTGACTTTAAATTTTAAGAGGATTTGCATATCAGGTCACTGAATTCAACCACCAATTATTTTCGAGGTCAACATAGGCCAAAAGGACAACATAGGCCGACTATCTGAAATTGTCAAATTTCATCCGATTGACTTGAAATTTGAAGAGGAGTTTCATATTTTATCACTGAATTAAACCAGGCAATTATTTTTGTGGTCAACATAGACCAAGAGGTCAACATAGTCCCAAGGTCAACAACTAAGGTGGTATTTCTAAAATCCTCAATTTTCATTCCATTGACCTGAAATTTGAAGAGGATATATATTTCATGATGGAAGAGGATAACAACAGATAGCACGATATCTCAAAACATTTTGGACAGATTCGGATGAAATTTGTTGGATGAGTTGGTTAGGTGACAAGAAAAAGCCGATTTAGATTTTGGTTTTGGTCCGCATCCAGATCCAGCCTGTCAGTGGAATACAAAACGTCAAGTAAACAGGCTGGTGGAGGTATGCACTCTCCCGAGTGGCTTTCTAGTTTTTGCTGTGCCCCAAATCTTATTTAACCCCTTGGCTACGGAAGGCCACCTTCTGGCTTTGAAATCAAACTCTGAAGTCAGAGTGAGAATGCATGTTTGAATAAGCACTAATTACAGCTAGGGACAACTCTGCCAGCCTAAGCAGTTTCTTGGCAAGGGCAATACTGGGGTAGTTTGTCATTGCCTTCCCAGCAGTAGTTGGGGCAGAAATTGAGAAAAAAAAATTTTTTCAGGGTGCCAGCGATAACTTGCTGCACTTCACAACGAACCCTGCGGGATTTTTTACACCCACCAACTAATCCCAGCAGACAAAACGCCAGTTCAGCGTCCATCCGAAGGACGGCACACACATTGATGAAACACCAGGATGACAGTTGAAAGGTGGGTCGGTATTCGAACCTAAGCTCGACAGCTTTAATAGAGGCGAGCGTGCGTTGTGCCCGTACCTCGAGGCCATCCTGCCAGCGCCGTCCTTTCACATATGTACACAGTTAAAATAGCTGAGCAAATAACGTGTGTGTGTGTGTGTGTGTGTGTGTGTGTGTGTGTGTGTGTGTGCGCGTGCGTGTAGGGGTGTGTATGTGATCAGAGGTGTGATAGGAGGAAAGATCGAAGGTGTAATCAGAGGTGTGGGGCTGCCATACATGGAATGTATATTTCCCATGTCCTCTGCTTGCACTCCAATTTGGCCAAGTGGTGGCATATCTGACGTCACGAAACGCCCTCCAATACGTGCATCGTCAAAATGGCAAACGGAATGACTCGTGGAGGTGTTATCCAATAGAAGGGCGAAGGTGTGGGGCTACCATATATGGAATATATATATATATTTTTTTTATACCAAGAGTATGAAACAGTTGCTCACGAATATTTCATGCAAAAGTATCGAGAAACTTTTCAGAAATATTAAAAGCCTTATTCCGGTTCGGAGCTTTCGTTTGCACACTTATCGTCGCAGTGGAACAAAATGTACGTTTTTGTTTTATTTTACACTTTTAGAGTTCTGGAACTCGTACATGTTGTACATGCTTTACTAATACGTATGTAAGCTTGCTGGCTTGTCTTTCGAGGTGTGCGATCCCCTGAGCACCCCCCATCCGCAAGTAGAAGCGCGAATTGCTGAAATAAATAAATAAATATTGAACAAATGGGAGCGAGTGGGGGTTTTCGGGGGGGGATGACGCCGGCTTCTCGAAGATTTCATCAGCCTTGGTCTGTTCGTACAGCACACGTGGCGTGAGAGTTTCAGAGCAGTCATTTTTCTTCAGCAACGCATTACTCGACCCGAAGGAACCACTTCAGTCTTCAGTAACACGGTCTACCTCACGTCCAGGTAAGAATGACCACCAGTCGTGTGTTTGTGGGTGAGAGACGTACTTGTTGGAGCCCGTTTTATCGCTTGTCCGTGATATTCGAGCTCTCTGGCATTGTCTCCGAGATGGCGGGATCTATGGAAAGTCGAGTACGCACGAACGTCACGCAGGCTCTCGAATGACAATGGGGGGGTGTAATTGTAATTCGCGTTATATTAAAGTGTACGATTCTTTATATATATATATATTTTTGTTGTTGGGGAGGGGGGGGGTAATTTGTCCCGATCGTGAGGTAATAGTACAGTTTGTGACTGCAGGAACAATGACTGCCGCCTGTTTTTGGTTGACCGCCGCTTGTGGCAAACAGTGTGGTTACGGTTTGCATCGAAAAGAACTTGTCGTCAACACTCTGCCATTAGTTGTGACTGGACTTGAAGGTTGGACGATTGCCTTTAAACGATACCTGCCAAGAAGGCAATACGTGCTCTGCCAAGGAGCCTGGACGTGAGGATGACACAAAAGACCATGTTGCTTCAACAACCGCTTGATGAGGTTGAGATTATTTATTTATTTATTTTAAAGACAATACCTTTTCTTTAACCGTTTTGAAAGTGTTTTTCGATACAAAAAATGCCTTTGTTTTGTTTATAGATGTGGCAGCCTTGACCAGGACAGTACTCAGTTTCCTTCCCTGGTTGTGGTTGTGCTTGTGTTTGTGGTGGTTACGCTGATGGAATTGCTAGTTGAGCTCTGCCCTTCGTGTGATCACGCACAACCACAAGTGGTGTGAAACTAGTGGTCGTCACATTTGCCATGCCCACTCCCAAATGTTGTAAATGTTCCCTTTTTAATGATTCATTCAAATTGTGATCACGTGATGGGAATTGACACGTTGGGTGGTGGTGGGGTGTGCTTGGTGACCTTAAACTATTTTTAACCGTGGGTTTGTTGCAGCTGTTGGTTTCAAGATGTCGAGACGAAGGACTTCAAGCATGACGTATCGCCATCAGTCTGAGGAATCGACGCAACTCACCAGAGGGGGGTCCATGGACAATATGTCTCCGTCGGAGCCACTGGAGAGTTTTGCAGCAGTCCCGATGCTGGAGAGTGGCAACGGAGATGTGCCATCTTTGATGGAACCTGAATGTCACACGATGGAGAGCCGGTGAGTTGCATACGCATGTGGTTTCAAACTGAAAAATTATTCTTCATCGACCAAAATGGTTTTGACACGTTTCGCTTCTTGGTCACCATTAGTGTATAGTTGGTTCTTCCTTGTTCTGATGCAGCACATTGCTGCGGGGTAGCATCATTGGCTGAGGGTGTGGCTGTGCCACTGATGCAATTGCCTCTGCAAGTTGGGACAGGAATTTGTTCAGAGCGCTGGCAATAGGGTAGATTTAGCCTCTCATCTTTCTGAGGTCGGCAAAATGAGTACCAGCTTACTAGATGCAGAGGACACTGCATCAGCTGCATGGCTGCGCTCCCAGTAATGATGCAACCAGCAGCCACAGGCTGCATACAAAATAGTAAAAAAGCTAAAAAAAAAATCTTCAAAAAGGTTTGGCGATCATGTGGAACGAAGGTGAGTCTTCTCAAAATCGGAAAGGGACTATGAAAGGAAAAAGAGTGCACAGGTAAGTTTCCCAACACCTCCAACCCTCAATACTGTATATGTGAAGTTCTCAAGAATACAAAGAACTGAGGTCATTCACTTTGTATTCTGATATGTTATTCTCTCTAATAGAGGAAAAGAGAATGACTAATTGGAGAATAAATAATTGTTAACAAAATCAGGATTTGTAAATCGGTGCTTCATTTTGCTCATATGTCTTTATTACCCTATTATTCATTCTCTGTGCTGCAATTGAGATCCTTCCTTTTGTTTGCAGAAAATGGCTGCTGGTTGCATCATTTTACATGGGGGGTGTGGTTGTGCCACTGCTGCAGTGCCCCTTGTAGGTTTGGGCAGGAATTTGTAATTTGTTTATGGTGCCGGTGACAGCTCACCCACTCTTTGCAAAGGACACCTTGGGATCTTTAACGTCCATCAACTAATGGCGGTAGACGGGATGTTCATCAGAGGGGCGACACACACATTGATGAATCACCCTGCCCCATGAAACCCTGGGATGACACTTCATAGCTGGGTCGGGATTCAAACTTGACAACTTGATTCAGGCTTTACAACTTGGAGGAGACTGCGCAAACTTCTGAAGTCTAGGCCATCCTCCCAGCCTGTATAGAGAGTGGGTCATCCACAAGTTTAGGTGGTGTTGAAAAGGGGTGGCATTTGGTGCATGTTTCTAATTTGTTAAAATCTAAAACCTATGTTTCTGAGTGTGGTTCAAGGTTGGTATGGACTTTTTTTATTCCAGCAAATTAAAAAGTACATGGAAGGTGATGGAAATTTTCCTATTTCCATGATGCTCCACGTACACAATGGTCTCATTGATGTGGTACACAGCTTGCTTTGATGTCTTCGTCATTTGCACGTTTATTGCCTCCAAGATGTTCTTCGTGTGGTTGAGAGATTAAAATTTGATGTGTTGGACTTTACAGAGGTCGAATAGAATGAAAAACGAGTCTTGCTGGTGAATGCTCGTGTCTATCTGCATCAGCAGGCAGGTAGAACAATTGATGAAAACGATGGGATGTTCATTGAGTGATAATAACCGCCGTGGGAAGCAAGGAGGACCTGACATTTCAGGCATTATGCCTTTGTGTTTTGCTCTGACAAAGGGTTAATGTCAGCTTCTCCAAACTTCCCACAACAGTGAGCATACCTCCACGACTGGGGAAATAATTTGAGCATCTGCTCCAAGTCTGTTAGGTCGGTGGTTCAAACCTGAGTCGTACCAAAGACTTTAAAAATAGTACGTGATGCTTCCTTGCATGATGTTCAGCATTTAAAAAGTTGAGCATGGGCAATCTCCTTAAGTTGGCATGCGTGGAAAGGAGGGAATTCCTCCTTGGAAAATGCCCTGTGAAGTGCAGTGAGAAAGTTGGCACTATTGTTGTGACTTCACCTCCAAAGGCTACACAGAGTGCCCCAGAAAGTAACTTGACTTCCCTCAAGCTCAGTGGCTGTTTTGTTTTTTTTTTCGTCTAACAGGTGTGTGTAGTTTGTTGTGTGTATAATATGTGCATAATCACGTTTCTTGTGCATGTATAATCACTATTCATGTGTGTGTACGTGCCACCGCCAACGGTCATCTTCACTCGCGAGTATCTCAATAGACCAGATGTATTTCTGAGAAACGTGCATCCCAGAAGCATTTTTTAGTAAAAGTTGGGAACATGACTTTTTAACATAATTAAGGTATGCTGAATTCGACTAGCCTTGTTCCCAAGCTGAATTTTGAGTTTTTGACCATCTAATTAGCATAAACAAAATGGCTGGCAAATTGACAATTTTGGACACTTTCTTGGGACAGGCACTACTATACCATTTAAATAAATGCACATTGTTCACATGTACGCATCTTAGAAATGTCCCTTGAGCAATAGATCAAAGCTGCAGGCGAATAAAATTCGTAACATGCCAAAAATCTATTATTATGCTAATTAGCTACCGCCATTACCAATAAATCTATTTTCTGCTGTAACTTGGTTACTATGCATGCAAACCTGACAAATGAGATGTCTAGACCTATGTTTTGAGGGTTAAGAAAAAGGATTGACATATTTGAAGCATTTTAATGAATGTTTACATGGTTACCGATGTTTATTAATAAAATGTGGAAGTTAAAGTTGCTAGTCTGTAATCATAAAAACTAAACAAAGTTCTATCATGCTGCTACGTGAACAAATTTCAGTCAGCATAAACAGTTTTCAGGAATACCTAACATCTTTGAGGCAAATCGTATTGTATTCATGCAAGGAGTCTGATCATAAATCTGTTGCTGGCATGCACACATTGATGTGCATCGTAATCCTGAATTCCGGCATGTGCAGCGTCGAGTCTTGCATTGTTTCCGACATGCACAGGCTACCATCTCGAGGTAATTGTCTGGAATGGGACTCGATGCCAACAGTATGGGCTGCAGTCCTGATTCCCGAAGTCTCCATCTAATTTCAGAGGGCGCAGGAGCTCAGGTGTGGGGCAGTGGGAATTTCTCCATATCGCTTGATAGTGTACTCTCATCAAATGGAAATGGAGCGCATCACTTGTTGTGGCCATGGCTTCTGGTTTCCCCGTCTTGGAGAACAATAAATGCCGTGCTGCATCAACAGAGCCTGTTGTGTGCACATTGTATATTCTGCAGACAAAGGTTTCTGAAGATTTGATGGTTTCCTCTGCGAGTTCACCAATGCCCAAGTTGTTCAGCAATCCATGGTGCTCTTCAAAGACCTTCTATGATGATCGTTTGGTGTGATTCACGATGTAGGAGGTGGAGTCACACCCAGTCAATGTGTGATATGCTAGCAAGGATGCTGCTGAGCCTCTTGGTAGTTTGTTGAAAACTGCATCAATGGGTATATACCGCCGTTTCTTAGATGTGCTCGACATCATCCAGAGATGCTCGCATTGCATACGTCGAAAGTGGGATACCAGAAGCAGGAGAACATCAGTGTCCCTGGAAGACACAACAACTGTATTAAACTGGCTGTGGATGGCTTGCAGCACCAATCTTGTGTCCGCTTCTTCATGTGTGGATTTCAGAGGTGTCAAATCAGTTGTACCTTTTGATGACTTCACCTCGAGTTCCTCTCTAAATACCCCGGCAACTACAATTTCTTTATCCTTCAGCGCCTGCGAACACAGTTCCTCAGACAAATGTGCGAGATCTGCTTTATTATCAGCTAGTGACAGAAAATTTGACCAGTTCTTTGGAAGAGTTACATCACGACCTTCCACAAGCCGTCTGATTGGCCGTGCTGCTGAACTGCGCCGTGTTCTGGTCGTACCCTTGATTGTTTCTACCCTGTATCTGTTGAACATAATATTAATTCTTTGATATTTGGAACCTGCTTTTAGTACAGTTTTCACATACGTATCGGCCAGATCTCCAGAGGTTACAGCATCATCAGGCTTTCCAAGAGCTACGACCAATGCTTGTCCATCAATGATAAGGCAAGTTGACGTGTCATGAATTTGAATTGTCTCAGGACAGTCTATGTCTTCTGTTATCACGTTAGCAAGTAACAACTTGTTTCCAGTGCATAGTGTACCATTCATTTCGGCAAGAGATACAGGGACCGGAAGAAGCTCATGTTTGAGTACAGATGGCAAATTAACTGGCCGACCCGCCTCATAGGCAGTAATTAGACGTCGGAGGACATTTCTGTCTGTCTTCAGAACAATTTTCTTTTCTTTGTCCTTTGTGTGTTTAACCACTTCATATAAAGTGGCAAATGTTGGGGCGTTATTCCTGCGCAGATGGTCATGGATTGAAACATGTGGCTTATCACATTGCTCAGCCACGATCAACCTGTCCTGAACAAATTTCTTGACTTCTTCTTGTCCAAGCTCCTGGGCAACATAGTAGTGATTCTTGAATTGACTCTGTTGCTAGGTCTTTCATAGAAAGGTTTTGCAATGTACTTGGATGTGATACAGATGAGAACACGCTGAATCCCTGGAAAGTGGAAAGTAAAGAATTCTCGTCATCATTGTCTCTCGTTTGTCGTGATTTGATTGCTTCGTGTGAAGGTCTGTACTCCCACAGTGGAGACTGTACTGTACATTCCATGGGTTTGTTCTGCGATGTGAGATCTCAGGTTAAAGGAGAGTGTCCACCTCCTTTCTCTGTGTCCACACAGAGCTGATGTCATCTTGGTGATACTAATGATACCACCTCCTTTCTTGCCTGTGCCGTTTATCCATTCCATGGCCTGTCAGGATCTACTTGGCTGAACTTGTGAGCAGATCTCTTGACTACAAAATTGCCTCTTTGGAACTCTGTTAAAACAGGTTCTGGAAGCTGATGCATCTCCACTAGATACACTCGACCCCATCGTGCATAGTTCAGGTGGTCATACCGCTTGAAGTAGGGCAACATCAGACTGAAAGAGTAAAGATGGAGATCCCAGATGCCATCACGCTGAGCTCGAGTGAGTTGCAGCAGTATAGCGACCATGTCCATATATTGCCACCAGAAGCTGAAGTTCACATCATCAGATCTACTCTCAACAAAATCATCCAGGAGCTTCCTGAACTTTTCCTGATCCAGAAATGTTATCAGTTCTGGAATCTTCTGCGGGTCGTCATCAGAAGCCATCCTGGAAATGCAAGCAGGACAGTCCTCGTCCGCCTCTGCAACAAAGGAGAGAAGGCTTGGCATCATGAGACGTCACAGAGCTTGCAAAGTCAGTTTGTGTGCCCTCATAGATTTGTTTTATGACTTTCCTGCCAGAACAAGTTCTGCAGTGCCTTGCCTGAGCAGCCCACTCTCCACCCACACTTCAACTTGTTCGGAACCATTCATATGATCTCCTATGGCCTTGAGGAAGTTCATCGATACGTGAAGGCCACCTAGGCAAGGTATTAACTTATCCTGGTATTCTGGAACGGACCACTTTAGCTCCATAAGTCTGCAGTGCAGCGCTTGGTCGACTGTGAGGACTGTATGTTCCTGTCCAAAATGTGAAGATATTGCCATGCATCTCTTCACGACGGTATTCAAAGTATCCAACTCATGAGCGGGAGCAAGGATTATAGGCAAATATCCTACTGTTGTCTGTTCTGGTTCCTCTGATGGCAATGACGGATTGAATAGTGTCCAAGAAGGTTTTATCTCTGAATTTTGAAGGCGCAAGAAGAAAGTGAGGTCTGTAGGTTTTGCTTGTCTTGCATACTCATTGTCCTCCTCAGATTTGCTGAAGCAGGCTTCGTTGACGAGTGCTGTGAATACTGGCTTGCATTTTTCACGAGTTGTACTGACAGGATGCAGCTCCTCCAGGCCATTTGGCACAATCAAAGTATGTCTTGTGGATCGCTCGAGATTTTTAAGAGAAACATCAGTTGTTTGGCCTCGTTGCCATGCTGTCATTTGAGTTGCATGGAAGGTATTCTTTCCATCAAGTGTTTCATCAAGGATGTCAATGTTATCACAGGTGAAGTGGATGAATTTATTTGCCTCAATGTTTGGTGGAATGATGGCACCAGTTGCTTTGTCCAATGATTTGAGAGTGCTCTCGGCCAAGGAAGTGTCTACTTGCAACACCTGTTCGTAACTCAGGCAATGCCCTGCCTTGTTGAACAATCGTACTAGGTCTTTTGACCACGTAGCTTGATGAAGCGTACTTGCAAGACCAACATGTTTTGGAGTCCATTTTTTACCACCACTGATGCAGTAGACAAGATCTTGTGCCACACTCAGACTCTGCTCCGGACATGTTCTTCATTGTTCCCAGGGCTATCATCTTCAAGGGATGCCTGGCCACCGACGATCAGTCTCAATAGCATATATAAACTCTCGGGAATGCATGCTATAGCATCTTCTTCACTGACAGAGAACCCTTTGTGTCCTGGAGTTTCCATCATGTCTCCACGGACTTTCATAGCTACATGAACAAGTGAAAGGAAAATGTCATCCTGGGGCTCATACTTAGGAAAGGCTAACTTTTCCTCACTCTCCTCTGTGTCTGCTTTAATCTGCAAAACTGCTGTTGGCTGGTACTTAGTGGGAATCAATACAGTTTTTCATTATGATATACAACTGTCAAGAGGTTGAAAGGAATTGAAAATGCCCCCAAGCTGTGACTGCAACTTTTCCTTGAATGTTCCTCTTCTGCTTTGATAGGAAAGCTGAATCATGGTTGAAGATTCCTCAGCTAGCTCCTTGTACCTTTCCCATACATCATCCAGAAGAATCACATGTCCTTTGTCAGCTGATTGATGGAGCTCTTGGCAAAGCCATATCATGGCAAGGTCTGTATTTGCTGACTCCTGCTTTGTTTTGGAGATAGACCTGTTAAATGCGCTAAGACAAGGCAGATGATATTTGGCTTCAGTTGCAATGAGGTCAATCACTCCTGCCAGTCGATGGCCAACTTTGTAGTCAAGATGTGAGGCTTGAATTATTTGATCACTCATTTGGTTAGTCATGACGGAGATCAGTCGTGCCTTCTTATTTGCAGTTTGACAGAAAATGCAAAGGCTCCAGTTGACTGGCTGCACACCTTTTCGCAATGAATGCCTTTTAAAACCTGGAACACCTGAACTGCAACCTGCTCCCTCTGTTGATGCTCTGTCTGAGTCCTCTGAAGACGTTCTATTTTACTCTTGTCCGTGAAGTGGGCATAGCACATTCTGTCCCACACAAGAGATACGGCTGTGTCAGAATCTAATGCATTATCAAGACGATCAATTCAGTCTGTATTTTTGGAGTCCCTCAGCTTCTTTCTGCTACAGGCTGCATTCCTGAGTGTTGTGAGTCCATTTCATTTGCTTCACTCAGGTTTTTTCTGGCTTTGTGCGTTTCGCAGAAAATGCACAGGCTGTCGTCTACAGGTGACGGCCTCTTCAAGCTCATCACGGGATCCATTGTAGCCTGCAAACAAGAATGAATCATTATTATAGGCCTACACAAGCCCTTAACAACTTAACAGTTAACAATTATTCACAAGTAAAATAGATTAGCATTGTGCTGGTATAGTAGTGCCTGTCCCAAGAAAGTGCCCAAAATTGTCAATTTGGCAGCCATTTTGTTTATGCTAATTAGATGGTCAAAAACTCAAAATTCAGCTTGGGAACAGGGCTAGTCGAACTCAACATACCTTAATTATGTTAAAAAGTCATGTTCCCAACTTTTACTAAAAAATGCTTCCAGAGCCTTATACAGGGCCCTTTTCGAGAAATATTTCTCATCTATAAGACTGAATGGAGCCTTCCCTGGTCTTGAAACACCCATCTTTACTCCAGCAACGATCCACAACTCATGAACCAAACCGTGTCATTCGTGCTCTTTTTTCCCCCTCCGTCCCCAAAGTGGTGACGATGTGAATCCATGTATGCCTGGTTTCAGTCTTGTTCTTCATCGACGGGATGGTGTCGGCAAAACCTAACAAACACATGTCTCGTGGCACAACTCAGGGCACCACTTGCGTGGCCCTCGGCTTCACCAAAGCTGCCGTCTAGGGCTCTGTTCTCACTCCCATTGAAGTCATTGTATTTGGCTTGGTCCTCCATCCTTCGGAACTCGGCAAAACGGAGTTGCCAAAGCTCAAGCCTTTGCTTCCGGCAGCACGGGGTCAACAAGTCTCGCCAAGCTGCAGGACCAGACGATGTCACAAACGCATGTTGAATGGTGTGATTCTGGGTGCATTGTGCACGGTTCTCGTTCCCATAAAAGCTGCCATTTTTCAGCTCTGTCTTTGCTGCCTTCAAAACCATTGTATTCGACACGGCCCTACATCCTTTCCACCCGAGGTGAGAAGGAGGCGGAAAACGCACCGCCGCCTCCTGCCGTGTGTGTGTGTGCGCGTGTGTGTGTG